>JADBJO010004600.1:152500-157500 GCA_016801955.1 Conus betulinus
ATTGATTGCTTACACTCATTTACTTCTACTATTTAGATGTTTGAGTACATCTTGTCTGTCTGTCTGTCTGCCTGCCTCTCCCTCTCTCTCTTATGTCGCATTTATTGCGTTCGAGAAGGTTTTTGATTCTGTCAGTGGAACTATATTAAAGCCCATCTTGCTTGAAAATGGTATTCATGGAAAGTTGTAAAAATGTATAGGTATGTATGACTGTATGACGACAAGAGTGCGATCTGGTGCTGCTTTAATGGATTAGATTAACTGTACTTCTGATATGATAAAAGACGATCTTTGTCGCCCAGTTTTTGTTTTCGTTATTTATAAATGAATTAACATACAAAATCATACATCCTGGAAAACATGGTGCACATTTTCTAGACTGGAGATTTTTGTTCTTCTGTTAGCTGATCACATGATCTTGATCTCAGAAACAGTAATTGGTTTACAAACCCAATTAAACACTTTGCAAAGAGATGCTGCTACATCACAACTAAAAGTTTAATAAAACAAAAAGCAACATAATTGTATTAAAAGGGGATGGTATCTTGTCGTGAAAGAAAGATGGACATACAGGGGATCTATAATGTGAATTCTAAATGAGTATAAATAGTTGGGTATACACTTTTTCACATGCTTGAGTTTCGTCTTTGCCTGCAAAGATTCAGTCTATACAGCAAAAAACGTATTGCTGGGTATACTTAAGAGCCTGTCATTGTTTGATAACGATTCTCTAACCTTGTTTTTGAAGGTATTTGATTATCAAGTTCAGCCGACGGTGCAATATGGAGCTGAAATATGGGGTCTGGATGCAGCTTCTGTGCATTGTGAAAAAAAAAAAAAAAAAAAAAAAAAACCCATCTGTATGCTCAAATGAAATTTCTTGGGATGATGTTGCAAATGCCAAATGATTTGGTGATGTGGTAAAATAGCTGGATATCCCATTCACGTGAATTCTGCTATAAAGTGTATTTGATATTAGTTAAAGATGTTACAGATGCAGGATCACAGGTGACCACGTAAAGCGTATAGAATGCTGTGAGAGCTCTGACTTACATCAAACGTCTAGTCATTCACGCTGTTTACCAGTTTATATGTCAATAAAAATAGACATGCATTTAAAACACATTATGACCAGATTTAGATTCGGTGTGTCTGATATTGCTTTCATGATCATCGCTATTGACAGCTATGTGAAAGAAATGTGATCTGTCCATTGTTGAAATACAACAGAGGGCGAAGTTCATTTTGTACTGTCTTGTCCAACATTAAGAGATCTTGGACAACAATTCATCCCGCAAAAAATATTTTAGCAATCGTTGTCTGTTCAAATTAACCTTAATATCATCGTCAAATGAAAACACTGTTCAAAAAGCTAGCTATTTATTCTTACAAGGCATTTAAAAAGGATAAGTATTTATACAACATGAAGAAGACCAATATTCATGTGCGACCCATAACGTTGACAGATGCTAGAGTGTCTATGAAAAATGGCACTAGTTCACCTGCGAGTCTTAAATAAATGTTGGCGAACCGCCCCAGAGAAATGTGGACAAACGAGTCACAAGACCAAACACGACGACGCGTTTCGACCTCTTAGGTCTTCTCCAGGCAAGATACAAACAGGACAACGAAAATTCACTTAGCTTTGGTCGCTTCAGTGTTCAGCGCAAGGAAGGCGTTGAAAGTAAAATGAATACTATGTGAAGAAATGTGATCTGTCCATTGTGTTGAAATGCAAAAGAGGACAAATCGCATTTCCACACAATGGACAGATCACATTTCTTTCACCTGCGAGGTTTAGTTCGACATGGGGCGTCTTGCTGCTTTCTGGGAAGCCAAAAATGTATTCAGTCTCTTCTTCTGAATCCGGTTCATCCTGAACGTTCATGACGTTGACTGGCGCTGGACCAGAACGTTGGTGTGTTGTGGCTGTGTTGCGTGATCTGCAGACCTTGGAAAAGTGTCCAAGTTTGGAGCACGAACGGCAAAGTTTTTTGTCCTTTGCGGGACATCTGTTACGAGGATGGTTTTGCTGTGATCCACCCTAAAAAAACACGTCTCAGCATTCTGCTGAGTCTTGACATGCTGCTGGCCCTGTGAATGATGATTCTGTTGATGCTGAGCTCTTTTTGAGTGATCACTACCTTGTTTGGATGACTGAAACGCGTGCTGTGTCAAGCAATTGAGTCAGCGACAGCTTATCGTCACGAAGTGCTCTCTTTTGCGTAAGCGCGATGACGTACAACTTGCAGAATTTGTGCTTGATTTCTCGATCGTTGTCAGCAAAGTCATAGCCTAGGCCTATCGTGCAGAGAGCAGTCGAAGTCGCGTGCAGAAGGAATCAATTGGCTCATTTTCGTTTCGTTGGCAATGTCCAAATTTTAAAGTTTCGAAGTCGATATTCTTTCTGGGTGTGGGATATACATTAAAAGAATGAACAAGTGTTTTGTAAGTATCATGGATACTTCCGTCAAACCTTTTTGTTGAGCTGTAATAGATTCGTAGATTGTGAAAGCTTTCTCTCCTGCGTAGTGAAGAAGTAGGGCTTTCTTCCTAACTTTTCCTGTGACTTGCATGGCAGCAAATATATTTCCAAATCGTACGAGCCATCTTTTCCAACGAGTGCCAATCGTTGACTCCTCAGAGTAGACAAAATGTCCAAAGCCTGGAAGAGAGGTAGCCATGGTGTAGGCAAATCAGCTGATTCTGCTGCTCCCGTTCGTTGCTAGCTAGATGTTGAGTATCCCATCCTCATCGCCAGATGTTGCGTTGACGTGTGTTGAGACTTTGACAGCCAGACAACATACCTTAATGCAGCTCGTGCATTTCAGTATTTACTAAACTTATCTTGGATCGATAATACAGAAGCAGAGATACTGACCTGTGGTCATTGGCACTCACGACTGTTGGATCTAGCAGGAAGTTACGTCAAAGATATGATGGCGAAATAAAGTTATGCACACTTTGAACGTGAAAGTACGAATGGACATTAAAAGAAGGGGGCTACGATTGCATGTTTGTTGTTGATGATCTTCTTCTTGTTGTTGTTCTAATACTAGATCTAAAAGAACTGACTGGGACACATGTGGCACGTTACTGGCAGTTTGTTCCATGTGGAGGGAGCTTGATTAGAAACAGTCCTCTGGGCGTGTGGTCTTATCCTCATTGACGTGTGCGATGGTCGAGTGGGTAGACCACTAGACTGTCAGTCTGAGGGTCACTGATTCGAACACCGCCACTGCCTTGTTGGAAAAGCGTTGAACAGGGTTTTCCTAATTTCAAACCGTGCAGACAGACTTATGACTGTACCTGTTTATACTGATGCTCGTACACTTTAAGCGCTTTGGCTTCATGCCTACGTCTGGCATCTTCTAAGTTTCTATTAATCTAAGTCTGGTCCACGGCGTCCTCTCTACTAGACCCTTCCTCTTTCTTTCTTTTTTTATTCTCTCTCTCTCTCTCTCTCTCTCTCTTCTTTTCTTTTTTTCCTTTTTTTCTGAATTCATTTATTTATTCCTTTGTCGGTATATCTTTTGCACGTGGTCTCATGGCTTCACATGTGATGTGGCACATGATTATAGACTAGTCGCGCGTAGTGACTCCTCATTGATGAAACTAGAATTGAAACTTGATCAAACACACGTGCACTAAAGATACAACGTAACCATCATCGACGTTCCACGGTTTGTGGAAACATAAGCAGATCCAGGATGCACCAACGTATCCGCAAGGGAAATGAGGTAAACTTTCCTCATAGGTCTCTGAGACGGCGCGCAGAATAGCAGCAACTTCGCTTTTCACGTGTCTGTCACGTTTTTCTGATGATATTTTGAGCTGAAAGACTCAAAGGCGTTGAGTATGAAATGCAGAAGACGCACTGAGGTGTATGCATGTAATTTGACATCATGTGACCTTTTACTCATTGATACGTTGTACAAACGCGAGTTCAGTGAACCTCAAGCCCAAAAGTTCATATGGAAAACAAGTGATTAATACACGCACAACACCGACTCAAAAATGACCCAGCGAAGATGACTGATAGTAGAAACAGTATTATGTACAGGGTAAATCTTGTTGCTAATTCGCAAATCACGAATAAAAATAGCAACAGCAGCGAGCTCTTGGGGCTCCTGTTGATTGACTAGCTTCTCCTGTCTTCACCGCTGATTCACCGAGGGCTAATGCTGATGACGATGATAACCATACAGCAGACATACCGACTCACACATGGACCACGACCTGTACGGAGACGGAGGAGAACAAAGACACCCAAGAAGACATTACTAAGTGATAGGCCGTTGTGGTTCAGTGATCAGCATTACTGACTTCCATGTTGAGGGATCGTGGATTCGATTCAAATCGGAGTAGATGGAAGAAAACTCTAGGAAAAACTGGACAGCAGAAGGTTTTCATAGAAGACCCCCCCCCCCCCCCCCCTTACCCCCCCCCCCCCCCCCCCCCCCCCACCGACAATCCCCTCTCCCTCTCACCCATTCCTATCCCCACTCCATGCGAGTGTGCCGGTGATCAAACTCCTCACTCTCTAAGGATGTCGTGTCGCATCCAGGTCATGACTTTTGGGTGCCCTTCCGCTATCGCCTTTTTTCGCCATTGCCTGGATTCGAACCTGCGCCCACCGCATGGTAGGGCGCCAGAAGGCCCAAGTGACTTTGTGACGGATGTCTTCATTCTCCTTATTGCAGGACACCTGCTGTGGAGCTGGGAAATTGGATACTTAGGAAACTTTACTTTCATTTCTCCTCGACCAGATCAAGCTGGGACTCTTCTCATCGGCTTTTGCCGTCCCCTATTGGGCGTTGGTCTCTCTTCTTCCCAGAAATTCAAAGCTGTGCAATAAGATCATCGGCAGATAAGCCTGCTGCAACCCCCCCCCCCCCCCCCCCCCCCCCTCTCCCCCCCCCCGTCCTGATACACATTCCTATGGAAAGGACCTTGGAATGGAATCAAGATGTCCTCAAGCTGCTGGACGGATGGAGCAC
>JADBJO010004600.1:165000-167500 GCA_016801955.1 Conus betulinus
CCTTTACCTCTTACATTTTTTATCAAGACTGGCCAAAGCAAATTTCTATTTATAGAATCAAATGCCTTCTCAAAATCTATGAATGCTACATACAGTTTACGATTAAACGAAAATTGTTTTTGTATCAAGGCTAACAAAGTAAACATGTGGTCTATAGTTGAATATCCCTTTTTTAAAGCCAGCTTGATGCTCACCTGTGATATTATGTTCATTTACCCATTCCTGCAATCTAACATTAATAATTGTACTATATAATTTACTACTAATATCACTAAGGGATATACCTCTGTAATTGTTAGGATTATTCACATCACCTTTCTTAAACAATGGTAAAACTATAGATTCACTCCAATCTCGAGGAAAGATACCCTTATCAAACAGTGTGTTAAATAATTTTAAGAAGAACTGGAGCACATGATCACAAGAATTCTTGTATAATTCACTAATAAATACCATCAGGTCCAGCTGCTTTGCGACTTTTCAGCTTTCTGAAAGCGTATAACACTTCTTCCACCGAAATTGGACGATTCATGAAACCATCAACATCATCATGCTCACTTAAGCTTTCGTTCGTATTACAATCCAATGTTTCTTTTTCTAATAATGATTTAAAATGATTAAACCAGGTCTCAACATTAATGCTATTTTTCTTGGTTGTTTTCTTTTAAACGACAGTTTATGTACATTATCCCAGAACTCTCTTTGATTACGTATGGAACTCTCAAGTCTATCCAATAGCACCTTATTAAAGAGCTTTTCTTTTCTTTTCAACAAGTTTTTTTATATTCACGTCTTGCTATTGTATATTCAGAGCAGGCTGTGTTGTCTGCCGGACGTCTGTTATAATGTCGTAGCAATTTTCGAACATTCTTTTACTTGCTTTACATTCCTGGTCGAACCAGTCATCATTTTTATCAGTTTTTACTAACATAAATACGTTTTTTCATACATTCCGCACATCCTCTCATACATTCATTAAACTCATCCAGCGCTCTGTTTATGTCAACATCAATCAAAGTCATAGCTATATTAAATCTTATAATAGCAGTTTCTGACAACAAATTATCTTGAAATAATTGGCTATTATCACTGTTCCACACAAACTTTTCAATGACCTGATTGTTAACAGTGTTATCTTCAACCATATTTACGTTAGGAAAAAAAAAACAACAGAAAATACAACAGGCATGTGGTCAGAGTCAATACGTTCAGCAACACAAAGTTCACAGGAATCACACACGACAGAGAAACAGATCATTCGAAAAATGAAATAATCAGTCACACTACTACCTGTTTCAGAAATGTATGTGTAGTGACCTTCAAGGTCACCATTACACACTCCATTTAAAATATTCAAACTCAAAGCAGTGCACATGTTTAATAATGCTTTACCAAAACTATTTATATGGCAGTCTTCTGAACATCGACCATAATCAAGTGAATGACTTTTATATTGTATATCTATGGCAGGGTCTGAAAAATGAATCTGAGAAAATTTAGCTATCCTACTGTTAAAGTCACCACATAAGATAATGCGCATCCCGTTCCATTAGACAATCCTGTAAACTTTCTTCCAACAAAAGTATTCCATTTCCAAGATCAAAGTAAGAAAAAAGGTGATCCTTCTGGAGGAACATATATGTACAAAAATAGATTATATCTTTCGTAGTGCCAAACAGTTGCTTATCAATCAAAAACACACACGCGTTTACAAATTTCACATCAATTTTTTGTATAAATGGGGCAAATGTACTCTTTAACAAAACAACAATCCCTCCTGATCGTCTCCCCTGTTTGGACAGTTTAAAGGCAGGCTTAAAGAAGGCTGTGTAACCAGAAAATAGGTCGTTGTCAAAACTCTCCCAAAAAGTTTCCACCAAGCACACGAAATCAAATTTACAAACATATGTTACAAAGTCCCGATCTTTGATTTTAGATGATAATCCGTTAACATTCCATAACAGAAAGGAGAAGGGGCGTTTATTTACAGTTACAGGCGACGCTTGAAAAGGGGAACGTGCTACTGACATTTCTGGTAATGTGTCACAAAACTCATATTCATCAGACACAGATGCGCTCCCCCCTTGACTGTGTGACGTCGATCCGAACTGCACGTGCTCGCACACCTCTGGCAACTCAAGGGCTGTCACTCTGACCGGACAAGTTCTCACGTGCGACATCGACAAATAAACATTGCTCCGGTCGCGGTGACAGTTTAACTTTACCCCCCCCCCTCCCATTTGTACCAAGATCGTGTGCAGGGGTTTTACGGGAAAATGGGCCGGCCAGAACATTATTTTGAATTTTTCAGTTTATCATTACCATCCAGATAAACTTCTGCCCATCAATAATAAGATGGTCATAGACCATGACACACCTCTGTCCTTTACTTCTGGCAGCTTTCAAATGTGGTGTCAACTTTCGTCTTATGTCACGAACACTCGACGGGAAGTCCTCTCCAATAAATACATCACTCCCTTTAAGTTTTCTTTTTTCATTC
>JADBJO010004600.1:182500-192564 GCA_016801955.1 Conus betulinus
ACTTATGATCTCCGTTTTCCCTGACAAACGCATGCATCCTAGTGTCATTACACAACGTGTATTATCCCGCGAACAGCCGGGTTGAATTGTTTTTCCTTGTTTTTCGCTGCTTCCTTATAGGATAATGACTGTTTTCTCCTGGGGAAATAAGAAAAAAAAAACCAAGTCTGACTCTGAAGGCTTACCTGAAGGAGAATAACTGTTTAGCACTGGAAAACTTGGGACATTGATGGCGTGATCCTTGGGAGAGAGAGAAAAAAACAGTTATCATCCCAGCGGAAAGTCTGTGATCCTCTGAGCTGAGAGCATGGCACTGTTTTCCTGAAGAATACCTGGGAAAGCAGCTTTTCTTGGCTTATGAAGCGTGTATGTTCCCATAATTTTACTGACCTTCTGTCTGGCGCACAGATCAACAGCGTCAGTCTTGACATGCGGCCAGTAATCTCATTCCACACTCTGACCGCCTCATCAACATCAGGAAGAATTGCCAAGGGAAATCACTCTACTGCAGACCAGCAAGGGGGGGGGGGGGGGGGAGGGGAGGGGAGATCTATCGCCGATCCTGCCCCTGTCCATTCACGACAGAGTTCAGGCCCGAAACTTGTGTAATCTTAGCTCAGGGTAAATTAGCCGCGTTGTCTTGCGGACTTCGTCTCCCATCTTCTGCGAGACAAACATGACCGCTTTCCGCTCGCTGTTACGGCATCAAGGTCTGTGAGTGACAGATCTTCTGACAGAACTCCGGCACGCCATGATCGATACACGGCTCTGGAGCCTCTACAGACTCTGCTGCTCTGAAGTAACAACATTCAGCGACTGAACCTTCCCCCCACACCCCTTCCCGACCCCTGTCAACCACATCCCTACTACTCCTGCCTCTCTTTGTTTCCCCCTTTTCTCGCTTATTCATTCATTCATTCATTCATTCATTCATTCATTCATTCATTCACTCATTAATTCATTTATTCATTATTCATTATTCATTCATTTATTCATTATTCATTCGTTTATTCATTCATTCATTTCATTTATTTATTTCCTCATTCATTTGTTCATTTATTCCTTTATCTATTCATCGTTCTTTTTCTTTTCTTCCTGTCGCATCTTCCGTGCCAGTTCAGTACTACTGAACCCAGGCCGCTCATTCCGGCCCCCTGACCACAGCCACAGCCCGGCCCGTCCCACCTCAGCCTCAGCACCAGCCATCCACAGGGAGCAGGTCAATGTTAAATTGTCATGAGGCAACCCGCCAGAGGAGACACTGCACTGCCGCCGAGTCACTTCGGTGGTGTTCAGTGGGGCCTGTTCTGATTCAGCATACGTAGGACACCACCTGCTAAGCCCCCTACCGACGACAATAATCGCTTGGCCGCGAAACCAGCCTGATTGAGCTCTTTAGCCACAACGTCCGTCCAAAGAGTCCCCATGACTTTGCCAGTACCGATGACTCCAACAGAACCAAAAGGGCAGAGGCGTAGAGAGGTCATCGAAACAGAGTCACCGCGAGAGTGGGGCATGAGGGGCCACAGAATTTGAGACATGTCTTTTTTTTTACGCTGATCGATGAGGTTGAGGATGATGAAGGTGATGCTACGGATTTCCATTCAGGTCTGAAACTTCATGACGGGGCTGTAGCCCACGCTTACTTTCATAATAAATCTCAGCGTCAACCAGGCCCGCGAGATACAGACACCTGTGGTTTTGGTCAGAAAAATTGGTCAGAAACGCATCCATTAAGTGGATGAAATTGACCGTGTAGTTTCAGTCTTCTCAAATGAGCCCACAGGTAACTCATCTCTGGGTAGCAGCAGGTCGGGGCAGAAAAAAATATTGTAAATAAATGGTTCTAATGGAAATCTGAATTACGTCTTCCCCGCCGGAAATTCGCGACGCTGAACATTTTGTTACAGCAGCTGCTCTTCGTTAAACTATTAACCTCGTGCAATAATTATAATGATACTTATGACATTAATGATGCTGATGATGATGCTGATAAAAAAAATGATAGAAATAATAACAAAACTGTACAACCATTATAACTGCCACTATTACTACTATTACTCCTATTACTGCTGCTCCCTGTTGCTGCTGCTGCTGTTGCTACATCATTGACATTACCACCACCACCACCACCACCACCACCACCATCATCATCATCATCACCATCACACCATCATCATTACTATATCATCACTGAAAGGACCCACGCTCGCTTACCTCCAGAGTAAAGTCAGAAGCTCGGGATGTTTAGAGTAAAAACTGGGTAAAGGGGAAGGGGGGGGGGGATAGATCTGAAAGGGGAGGGAAGGCCGGTGGAGGGGGAGGGAGGCTGAGTCATATATACCCAACAACCCCCCCCCACCCCCCAAAAACAAACAAACAAACAAACAAAAAAAAAAAAACAAAAACAAAAAAGAACAACCAAACAACAACAATAACAAACCACATATAACCTCAGACAATCTAGATCAAATACCTATCATGATCATTCCCTTACATTTCTCTATGTCCCCATCCCTGTTTCGCTCCCTGCCACCACACCTTCACCAAAGACGCAAGCAGTTCCTCCCACACACAGGAAACAAAAGCCTTGCAGGAAGAAGGAGCGTACCTTGAACCAGAGGAGCGCCCCCCCCCCCCCCCCCCCCCCCCCCCCCACAGTGTCCATTACCCCAGCATCTCGAAATAAGACAAACACCCCTTCTTCACACAAAAATTTTCTTCCCCGTCGATACCCACCATCACCTGGTGGATGACTTGGTATGGTTTTGACCTTTTGTGAACGAATGGGGAGGGAGGGAGGGAGGTACGGGTGGGGGTGGCGTGGGGGGAGGGGGGGGGGAGGGGGGACAGGATGCCCGATGGGAGCTGGGTGGAAGGATTAGGAGTGGGGAGAAGGGTGATGGAGGTGAGGGGGTAGTGTGTACTTGGATGTTCAGCTCCATTGAACAGAGATGGGAAGATAAGAGAGAAAAGAGAGGGATAGGGTGGTAGAACAGACTAGGTAGATGGAGAAGAGGGTGGGCGTGGTGGTGGTGGTGGGGGAGGGGGGTGGTGGTGGGGTGAGGGGAGAGGTGAGATGGGGGGATGGTGTTTCAAATCGGGATTACAAGAGAATTGACGTGTAATATTCTTTGTCGATCTACGTCTGTTACGTCCTCAGCGGGGGTTCAGCGACCTGGATCTACTTGCACTGGCGCGTGACATGCAGGATGCTGACTCCGCAGAAAGGTCACAAAGGCCGGTAACTCGGTCGAGCAACATGATCGCCTGCTTTGTTTCGTATCACCGGCATTCATAGAGAAGGAATGTCGTTCGTATCATTGGCATTCTTTGGAAAGGGATGTGTCTTCTTCACTGACATACTGAATGTCAACCCGGACAGAATACATGCCGAGACACCGAGCAGTATTCAACGAATCAAACAAAGGTATCTGCTTGTCAGGTCGTGTCTTAATGCTTCACCGAACACGATATACGACATTTGTTTCAACTGTCGTTACACCCTGGTCTCTCTTCACCTAGCCACGCTTGGCAGCCGTTACTACTTGACGTAGGTGGAGGGGGTGGGGGGGAAGGGAGGGGGTCGGGGGTTGGCGAGGGCTGGAAAGAATGGGAAGCGACTAAGCAAGCAGGATCATATTTTTCTTCAAGAGAAAAAAAAAAGAAAAAAAAAAAGACAAAGGCTGCATAAAAATGGGGAAAAGGTTGAAAGGGAAAAGGGGGGTGGAGTGTGAGGAAGCAAAAAAAAAAAAAAAAAAAAAAAAAAAAAAAAAAAAAGGTATGGGAAAAGAAAATGAAAAAAAAAAATGGGTAAAGTGTGAGAAAGCAGGAAAAGGTGGAGGGGGAGGAAGGCAGGGACAGACAGGAAAAGGACAGACAAAGGACAGAAATCGTAGAAAAGGCTATGACAACAGAGGGAAAAGTAGGAACAGGTGGGAACACCTAAGAAATGATAGAAAAGGGAAGAAAAAGGAACGAACATTGAGAAAAACTAGGCTTAAAAAATCGGTTAACGGAAAAAGGCAGGAAAACTGTGGGAAACGTTATAGGTGGGGGAAAATGTCAAAAAACGACAGGATAAGGTGGAAAAGAAAATATAAACAGATCAAGAGGTTTTTTTTTTTGTTGTTTTTTTTCACTCGTAAGTGAGGGGAAAAAAAAATCAAGAAGTAGGAAAAAAAAAAAGATAGGGAATAAGAAGGGAGATGTGGGCAAAAGAAGGGCCCAGGGAGAAGTGGGTAAAAGAAGGAAGATGTGGGTAAAGGAAGAGAGAAGTGGGTAAAAGAAGGGAGATGCAGGAAAGAAAACGCAAAGTCAGTAAATCATAATCTAAGAGTCGGAGAAAAGAGGAATGTCTGGAAAAAGAAATTAAAAAAAGGAGATAAACGTAGACTAAAAACAAGAAGAGCTGAGCAAAAACAAAAGACTGAGGCGGGTATAAAGTTTAAAGAGAAAGGTAAGAAATAGTAGAGGAATGCAGAAACAAAAGACGATAGAATAAAAAAAACATGTGGGGAAGTACCAAAGAAAACCAGGCAAGGGAAGCTACAAGTAAGGAAACATAAGAAATATTAAAGAAATGCAGGCAAGGGACGGGGGAAAATGGTGTGAAATAGAAAGATATGCAGGCAAAGGACGGGGGAAATGGTGTGAAAACAGAAAGATATGCAGGCAAAGGACGGGGGAAATGGTGTGAAATAGAAAGGAAAAGTGAGAAATATTAAAGATATGCTGGCAAAGGACGGGGGAAATGGTGTGAAATAGAAAGATATGCAGGCAAAGGACGGGGGAAATGGTGTGAAACGGAAAGATATGCAGGCAAAGGACGGGGAAAAATGGTGTGAAATAGAAAGATATACAGGCAAAGCACGGGGGGAAATGGTGTGAAATAGAAAGATATACAGGCAAAGGACGGGGGGGAAATGGTGTGAAATAGAAAGATATACAGGCAAAGGACGGGGGAAATGGTGTGAAAGAGAAGGAAAAGGCAAACAAAAGGAAGACGAAGGCGGGAAAAAAAAAAAAATTGCAAATAGCAGGAGAATGCAGGAAAAGGAAGGAGGGGGAAAAAGATGGGAAAATACAGGGAAATACCGGCGAAAGAGGGCTAAAAGAAAAAGATGGGGGGAAATAGGGAATGAAGGCAAAAGAAGTTAAAAAGTGAGAATCATAGAAAATAGTATAATGCAGGCAAAGGAACGTAAAAAAAAAAAAAAAAAAGGTTGGGGACTAGTATGTGATTATATTCAAGGGGCGGTAAAAACTAAAGAAAAGGCGGTTCATGGTGAGGGAAATTGAAGGTAAAGAAGGTTTAAAGGGGCAGGAAAATATGAGGACATACAGGGAAAGGAAGATTTAAAAGTAAGAACAAGTAGGAAAGAGTTAGGGAATACATGCAAATGAAGACTGAAAAAGGATGGGAAATAGACAGTACCTTTCCTTCTACCTACGACTAACATGCACACACTCTACATTTACATCATCAGAGACCTCGTATACAGAACATAAAAACAGGACCCGACACTGGCATACGAGGTAAATAGACTGATGTTCACCAAACTTGACACAACGCGGAAACGAGTCGTAGAAACATCTGCAGGTCAGATGGTAATTGAAGAAACGAAACGCGCAAGAAGACGCTACCACTGAAATCCATGAGGGCTGAGTGATTTCCCTTTTTTCACCCCTGTGTTTCGATCTCGTTTGTCCGGCCTGAAGAAAAATCATTAGATCGCAGCGCACTGTGTCTAGTGCCTGGCTCGTTCCATATATTTTGGTTCCGTAATTTAGTTTTGCTCTTCTCTACAGGTTCGCCAAATAGCTTAGCTAACAACACAGAACACGTGCAATGCCAGGTGTATTTGTTTCATTAGGAGCGTTCTTGTCAGTCATAAGTTCTAACAACACCGAAGGAAAACGAGGCACATAGGGCGTAGACCTGATCATGAACTCAGCGCAGATTATGGATAGAACAGGCAAAATAACTGACGGCTTGTTGGTCAGCTGTCAGAATTCAAAGAAAAAACCAAACAAGGGAGAGAAGAGAACCCTGAAAACTTCATACATCTTTTCCAAACCCCACAGCGTGGAAGCACTGTCCAGAATCACCAGAAAGCATCCACCCAGCGCACTAGTTCACATACAGGTAGAGAGAGAACAAAAAAAAATCGTCTTTAAAAAAAGACATCGTGATCTACACTTCTGATTCAGTGACCCCAGGTCAGTCGGACTGAGAACACGCAATAAATCCAACGGCCGAAATAATTCAGCATGTCTCAAGATCGACAGTCAGGAAAAGCGGGATCAGACGAAGTCATTTCAATATGTTGGAGAACAATTATGCTGATCATAAGAACTTGTTTGCCTTTGAGTCGACAGCTACTGGAGATAATAGAGCATTACTGCAGATCAGTCGGAACCAGACAGGCAGAAAAGATTACTCGGGCTGAACACTGAAAACGGTCGAAGGGAATGCAAGAAGAAAGAGTTGACTGAATAATGCGGTACATCAAAGGAACAAGAAAGAGTGGGAGAACATCTGGGGGCCGGAATAGCTCAGTTGGTAGAGCATCGGACTCGTAATCTTGGGGTTGCGGGTTCGCATCTCCGCCGGGCCTTTTCGGCACACAGGGGGATTTTCCCTCGGGGTTTAACATTGGTTTTGACCCCATTCCCCACACAGTCCTACGAATGAGACTATAAACCGAGGTCCCGTGTGGGAAGGCACGCGCAACATCTTGCACACACGTGAAATCCCATCACCAATTTACGGAAAGAGAAGGCCAGTTTGGCCGTTGGTATGGATGACACGTTACACATAGCTTGCACCTTCCCCGAAGTTGGAGTATGGCTGCCTTAATGGCGGGATAAAAAAAATGGTCATACACACAAAAGTGTCAGAATAATCAACAGGATGATTGTGGACACTAAAAGAAAGATCTGTCAGGTGAGAAGAACGACCGGTACTGAATCGACCATGGAGTTAGAAGCTAAAAGCTCTGGCACGAGAAAACTGGTACATACGCCACCTTTGCCACTGTCTGCTCATGTCAGATCGTAAGGCTCTAAGTCTGGCATCGGTCCGACGATGTGAACAGCCCTGGATCAAGGAAAAACAGAAGATCGTCAACGGCAGCTGTTTGAGCCCTGCCCGAATGTACTTCCGAGCAAGCGAGTGGGCGAGCGAGCGGACGAAACGAACAAAATGTTATTCATGAATGAACACAAAGTCAATAGCTTTTTTCATCCAGCACTCAAAAAAAAAAATCTGCATAGATATGACGAGAAAACATCGCACAAAACCGCACATCAACATAATAAACGACCAATGGCTACATAAACAGTTCTTAATGAATGGTGCAATATATCTTTAGAGAAAGACACGAAGGGAGAAAGCAAGGAAGGAAGAGAGAGAAAAACAGCAGAAAGAGAGAGAGACACCAACAAACACACACTGTGCGCGCGCATGCACGCACGCAGCACGCACACACAACACACACCACACACACACCATAAAAGTGTGTGTGGTGTGTGTGTGTGTGTGTGTGTGGTGTGTGTGTGTGTGTGCAGTAAAAATGACGAATCAAGGAAATAAACATAACGGACGAGAATACCTTAGTGACGTGCATCTACCCATTCCGTTTTTGTTGTTGTTGTTGTTGTTGTTGTTTTTTTTGTTTTTTTTTTGTAACAACCAGTCAGCTGCTGGACAGTTTGGGTCAATCTGACGCACTGACCAAGCCAATGTTGCGTCATACTGGAAGTTAGTGTGAAACTGGCCTATTTTAGCGGACACGAGCTCGACCAGTTTTTTTAAGGTTTGAAGGATGCGTGCATTATGTGTGTCAAGCATAGGCACACGTAACCACGTAACTACGAACACACACACACACACACACACACACACACACACACACACACACACACACACACACTAACAGTAACACACACTAACACACCACACATACACACACACGTGTGTGTGTGTGTGTGTGTGTGTGTGTGTGTGTGTGTGTGTGTGTGTGTGTGTGCGCGCGCGCGCGCGCGCGTGGGTGTGTTGGTGTATG
Organism: Conus betulinus; assembly: GCA_016801955.1. Taxonomy (NCBI): domain Eukaryota; kingdom Metazoa; phylum Mollusca; class Gastropoda; order Neogastropoda; family Conidae; genus Conus; species Conus betulinus. The sequence goes on from JADBJO010004600.1 coordinate 190,570, forward strand.
CACATGATCTTTCTTTCTCTCTCTCTCTCTCCTCTCTCTCTCTCTCTCTCTCTCTCTCTCTCTCTCTCTGACAGTCTACTCCCCTCCCCTCTCTCTCTCTAGTGTGTGTGTGTGGTGTGTGTGTGTGTGTGTGTGTGTGCGCGCGCGCGCGCGCGTGCGCACGCTTGCCCGCGAATGTATGTGTGTGTGTGTGTGTGTGTGTGTGTGTGGTGTGTGTGTGTGTGTGTGTGTGCGCGCGCGCGCGCGCGCCCACGAACGTGTGTGTGTGTGTGTGTGTGTGTGTGTGTGTGTGTGTGTGTGTGTGTGCAGGCGCGCGCTCACATGTGTTTCTTTGTGTGTGTGTGCGTATGTGCGAGTGAGTGTGTGCTCCTGCGCGCGTGTACATGTATTATACACGTGCACACAGTCTCTCTCTGTCTCTCTCTCTGTGTCTGTCTCTGTCTGTCTGTCTCTCTCCCTGCGTATGTGAGTGTGCTTACTTGTGTGTGTGTGTGTGTGTGTGTGTGTGTGTGTGTGTGTGTGTGTGTGTGTGTGTGTGTGTGTGCGTGCGTGTGCGTGTGCGTGTTTGTTTGTGCGTGCCTGCACGCCCGTGCGCGGGTGTTTTGTATGTATGTTTTGTGTGTGTTCTAATAGATTGTGCGCTCACGCCTTTGAGATCTGGAGTTTCGTTGTGCCCATTTTCATTTTAGATCATTAGCGTTACCTACTTGACAATAGTCTCAGAGTTCTGGATCTTCACAGACACTTTGCTGGTCTGTGATTATAACTAGTGATTGATTTTCTTGTTATTTTTTTTAAATCAATATATTAGTGCGCGCGCCTCACCCTCTCTACGGAAGGAAAGAATGAATTATCAGGCATTTCATTTCATGCAGCTATTTTTTTGAGGTGACAGACTTGAACTGACAAGTACGAATCGGGTTGCATTTTCTGCATCATCATTACGAGGTGACAAAGCTTTTTACGATAAAATGTGACCCCATTTGCAAAGTTTTGGCCCTGAAATCCTGACAGAGAAAGAACATGGGCGCTTACTAAATGAAGGAAATATTTGTGATCCAAAAAATACCGAGAACACTCTGAAAGAGCTTGCTTTACACATTCAGTAACACATTTCGATCTGTAGGCTCATGTTTTCTGAACTCTTTTAACAGGTACAACCTGATACAAAGTATGACTCATGTTGCAAACGATACACAATTATAAGTGACCTGCTTTTGCATGGGGACACCCAAAGGTTACTGACACTTACTTTGGGGAAATGATTAAATGGTGACGTCGTGTTCAACCATGGAGAACACCTCATTTCAATCGAAATATTTTCAAAGCTTTCTTGATTTGATCTGCTTTTGCTTCAGAGCTCCTTCTGCTGTCTTGCATGGTGTCTTTTCATTACAGGTGGAATGAAATCGTGTGACTGCTGCATCACAGTAAACTAACTCCGGTGGACCATATGCGGCACAGAGTAACTTCAGATGAAAGAACAACTCAGCCTAAGCACCAACCAGGGACAATACCACCTCCAGTGGGTTTTTTTTCCCTAGATGCTACAAGTGTCTATTCTCTCACATTCCATGCAGCCTCATTTCAGTAATCTAGAATTTAGTGCATGGTATACCACTGTATGGACTGTGAGTGGGTTAGCAGCTGTCCGTCAACATTTATTTTCAATCTGCGAAATACTGACTGTCTCTGTAAAGATGTGGACCATGAACGTGAGTCACTGTCAATGTGGTACCGCTCACTGGAACCCACTCCATAATTTCCAGGTCATATGACACATGAATGGCTTTTGAGCACTGTACTGGGGCACGGTTACCATCATCTCTGGGTGTTTCCACAGACTCTGTCCCTGTGATATCTGTTTTCAAGTCTTAAATTCATTTCGCATCACATTCGAGCATCCCAACTTTTTATGATACACCACAACAGTTTCGATGGTTAGCTTTCGAAGCAGCCTCGAACAGCAGGAACAGCCGACTGTTTGGAATGACA
>JADBJO010004601.1:0-7500 GCA_016801955.1 Conus betulinus
ATCACTCGCTTCTCTCTCTATCTCTGTCTGCTGTCTGGCTGTTCTCTCTCTCTCTCCTCTTCTTATATCTCTCTTTCTCTCTCTAGCTCTCTATCCCTTCCTCTCTCCTCCTCCTTCCCCCGTCTCTCCCCTCTTCTCTCCCCTCTCCCTTTCATCCTCCTCTCTCTCTCCTCTCTTTATCCCCTTTCCTCACTCCTACCTTCCGTCTCTCTCTCTGTCTGTCTCCTTCTCTCCTCTCTCTCCTGAGGATAAAGGAGATCAAAGAATGGTGCATGGTTACCATCACCGAAAATCACTTATTGCTCGAAGGACCGAGTCCGAAAAGAAGTGAAGAATCCTGATCTCTGCGCGCGACGCTCAAACCCGGTGGCAGGAGGAGCAAGTTTGTACGAGAGGAGAGAGAGAGAGCGAGGAGAGCATGAGTGAGAGAGCGAATGGTGAGGGGCGAAATTCTAGGAAAAATAGGTATGTGTACGGGAATCTATTAAAATACGATGGACTGGTGGGGGGTGTGGGGGGTGGTTGATTGGGGCGGGGCGATGGGGGGGGGGGGAGTGAAGTGGTGATGCAGGCAGAGGCGAAATTACTTTTAATATGGTCTGTGGCCGGGAACTGTGACCACACAAACACATCAACACACACCACACAAACCAAAAACACACACACACACACAACACACACACACGCACACGAACGCACACACACACACACCCACACCCACACGCATGCACTGCGCACACACACCACACACACACACACCACACCTACACACACACCCAGATACACACACAACGTGCCCCGCGCGCACTGATCACAACACACACACACACACACACCCACGACAACACACACACACTACACACACACCCACACAACACACACACACACACATCACACACACGAAATCTAGGTACCCCCCGCGCGAGTCATTTCACCTTGGGTCTGGGCGGCGAGGTGTGTAAGTAATGTCAAGCAGCTGCCTTGTGTGAACGTTTCTTATGAAGGGACTACATTGCTTACACATCAGAGTGCTCCCCCCCCCCCCCCTTCCTCCCCACCCTGGGTTCCTCCCCTACCTCCTCCTCGCTTCCGCTTGTGTCGTTCCTTCCTCCACACACTACGCACACACAAACACACACACCACACAGCGCAATAGGACAAACGCACCTCACGCGCCGCGCATTCACGCACACTGTTGTTTGCGCGCGCGCGCGCGTCCACACACACACACACACACACCAAACACACACACACACACACAACACACACACACACACACACACAATACACAACAACACGACACACACACACACACACACACACACACACACACACACACACAACACAGAGGACACACACAAGGCTACCTTGCCCACTTCCCAGGCCCGACAACTTCCACCCCACACCCCGTGCCACGTTTGTCTCCCCTGTCAATGCAGAAGGTCATTGTAGGTTTTGCCCACTCGTTTTTCTTTTTAAAGGTCTTCTCTCCTTTGAAAAGAGAAGGGGCATTTCAATTGTGTGGCAGAGAGAGAGAGAGAGAGAGAGAGAGAGGAGAGAGAGAGAGAGGGAGATGGGGGGAGAGAGGAGAGATGCTGTTATTACCGACACTGCCTGGGACCAAATCACAGCACAAATAGACAGACAGACAGAGGGAAAGCGATAGACAGACAGACAGACAGACAGAACTGACAGGCAGACAGACAGACAGGACAGACAGACAGACAGAAGGGGGACAGACAGAGATTGGGACGGTATCTCTGCACCAACCAATACCATTCCTGGACTATTAAAGCAAAAAAAGTATCTTCGGTCTTTGAAGAGATACTTTCCTTCTACTTTTTTTGTTTTCATCCGTGCCCCCCCCCCCCCCCCCCCCTCTCTCTCTCTCTCTCTCTCTCTCTTTCTTTCAGCCTACCACCTCCAGTGTCTCACCCAAGTCATTGTCAAACTTTCGAGAATGGTGCCATTTCTGCGATTTACTAGTTTGAACATTTCAAAAAAAACCGTTTTTCCTCGACTTTGGTTCAAAGTCCGATGCTTTTTAGTACCAGCTTCGGTACTCTCCAGACTCCGTTAAAAAACAAAAAAAATAAAAAAAAAAAAAAAAAAAAAAAAAAAAAAAAAAAAAAAATTAAAAGCCGTACAAGTCACGGTAACAGTAGAAAGGTCTCTTGAAGTTACCCCAAAGAGACACCTCGTTCCCTCACTTCTGTGAGTTCGCAGCGCTTGGCGAGGCGAGGCACCCCCTGGCTTGTTTACCTGGCTTTTCAAGACTGCCCAGAGGTTTGCAGCCAGGCAGACCAATAGGTCACTGTGCTGGTTAAACAATGGGAAGGATGCTGTCACAATCCGGTGTGCTCTCTCATGGGTCTTGTGAATGGAGGGTGGCGTCTTTCTTGGGGAAGACGACGGCTGTTTCTTTTGTACAGTCCTGCCTGGACAAATCCCAAACAAATCATAGTGACATTCAGAGGTGACGCTTGCTGCTTTCTTTGAAGAAACAACACAGGAAACACTATGACGTGTTGGAGCAGATGGTCACTGATGTGAACAAACACAGTTAGGATCAAGGGGGGGGTGGGTTGGGGTGGGGGGTATTTGACTGAGAAACAATGGCACTGGAAAGTGTTGGAGCAGATGGTCACTGATGTGAAGTATCACAGTTATGTTCAGAGGTGAAGGTTTATTGGCTAAGCAACAACGAGACTGGAAAGTGTTGGAGCAGAATGGTCACTGGTGGTCACTGATGGTCACCCTATGGTCACTGATGGTTACTATGGTCACTGATGGTCACTATGGTCACTGATGGTTACTATGGTCACTGATGGTCACTGGTGTGGTTACTGATGGTCACTATGGTCAGTGATGGTCATTGATGGTCACTATGGTCACAGATGGTCACTGATGGGTCACTATGGTCACTGGTGGTCACTAATGGTCGCGGATGGTCCGGATGGTCACTGAGGTCAATGATGGTCAGTGGTGGTCACTGGTAGTGACTGATGGTCTGTGATGGTCTGTGATGGTCGTGATGGTCACTGATGGTCACTGGTGGTCAACTGATGGTCAATGATGGTCAGTGGTGGTCACTGGTAGTGACTGATGGTCTGTGATGGTCTGTGATGGTCTGTGATGGTCACTGATGGTCACTGGTGGTCACTGATGGTCAATGATGGTCAGTGGTGGCACTGGTAATGACTGATGGTCGCTGATGGTCACTGATGGTCACTGGTGGTCACTGATGGTCACTGATGGTCACTGATAGTCACTGATAGTCAGTGATGATGGTCACTGATGGTCACTGATGGTCTCACTAGGATGGGACTGGAGGTTAAGTGCTGGTACTGGCTTGGTCCTGTGTCCACTGCCAGTTTGAGGAAATAGTGTCAGAAAACTTTCAGTACAAATCTGGTCAGGGTCCTGGAATGCCCCCTCCCCCTCCCCCCTCCCCCAGTACCTCTGTCACCCTGGAACCCCCCCCCCCCCCCCCCCCCCTCCCCCCCCCCCCCCCCCCCCATCCCCTTCGATCCTACCCCCGCTCAGTGATCCTATTCAGCCGAGTTTAACTGACACACATACTCAGACACGCGCGCGCGCGCACACACACACACACACACACTCACACACACCTCCTCTCTCCTCTCTCCATCTCTCTCGCTCTCTTCTCTCTCTCTCTCCTCTCTCCCCCTCTCTCTCTCTCTCTCTCTCTCTCTCTAACAATTTGTAGGTGCGCAACATTTTGTTTTATTTCTTTGTTGTGGAGCGGTGTCCTGCCCCTTGGATAAATGATTTTTTTTTAACGATAGATAGATAGACAGACAGACAGACAGACAGGCAGGCAGGCAGGAAGACAGACCAGGACAGACAGACAGACAGCGACAGACAGATAGATAGATAGATACAATAGATAGATAGATAGATAGATAGATAGATAGATAGATAGATATAGATAGATAGATAGACAGACAGCTAGATAGCTAGATAGATAGATAGATAGATCATTAGGAAGGTTATCACCTGGCTTTTCCATTATCACACAATGTCAAAAAGAAATTCGGATTCAGGCGCTCAATCTGCTATAACCTCCTCCTCCTTCCCCCCCCCCCCCCCCCTCCACTCGCCAAAAGGTGCTGCAGTTAATTCCCTTTTCCCAGCGTGCACGCTGCCATCATGACTTTGACAAAGTTTTGGCAGCAGTCTTTAGTTCAAGGGTGTCTACATCAGGGCCAAATTCCTGTCAAGGGTGTAAACTGGTGCTAATGTTATTAAATGTTCACCCAGAAGAGGGAAAAACAAGACAGATGGTCTTACACATTTTTTTTCTTGACATAAGATATTGTTCACTTATTTTCATTCGGTTTCTGATGACGTTAATACACAATTTAAATCAGTGTTTGGTACTGGGTTTTAGGATTAAAACAAAACAAAACAAAAAAAAAAACAAAAAACCTTTCAGCATATGCTATGGACTACTGCTGAAACTGATGTTGTAATGACGCCAATAGGCATCTCTGTCTCGTCTGTTCTCTCTCTCTCTCTCTCTCTCTCTCTCTCTCTCTCTCTCTCTCTCTCTCACCTCCTCCCCTCTCTCCTCTCTCTCTCTCCCTTCTCTCTCCCTCTCTCTCCCTCTCTCTCTCTCCCTCTCTCTTTCCTCTGTCTGTTTGTCTCTCTCTTTTTCTTTCTCTCTCTGTCTCTCTCTCCCTCTCTCCCCTCTTTTCCATTCCTCTCTCTCTCGTCTCTCTGTCTCTGTCTCTGTCTCTGTCTCTCTCTCTCTCTCTGTCTCTCTCTGTCTCTCTCTCGCTCTCTCTCTCTCTCAAGGCAAAGGCGTTCAAAGAGGTACTGGAGACCATCACTGCGAATCACAACTCAGCAAAGACGGAGATTTCGGGATGGACTGGAAAAAAAAGAGGATGGCAGGGAAAGTGTGTGGGAAGAGAGAGAGAGAGAGAGAGAGAGAGAGAGAGAGAGAGGAGAGAGAGAGGGGGGGAGGATAAGGGAGTTGGGGGGGGGAGAGGGCCGGCATACTGTCAGATAGAGGGGGGGGGGGGGGGGGGGGGGGGATATCTAGAGAAGGGAGAGAGGTCAGAAAGGAGGGAGGATCGTGGGAACGGGAAGGGGGTTGGGGGGGGGGGGGGGGGGGCGGGACGGGGAAGGAGGGAAGAGGTCCGTGGTGGTGGTGGTGGTGGTGAGAGAGAGAAAAAAATCCGGAAGTGCGGCGAGAGTGACCATGATACGCAGCCCCTAACTTTAAAAGTCATTTCCCTTGGGTCTCGGAGGCAAGGGAGGTAAGGTAATTGGAGCACTGCATTGTTAAACGTTCGTGGGAGGAGGAGGCCCTCCGTCACTGATCAGCGTCTCTACCCCCCACCCCCACCCCTCACCCCCACACCCATCCCCCCTTCCGCTCTCCCATACCCCACGCCTTCCTTCCTTTTTTTTTTTTTTTTTTTTTCCCTCAGGCCCCACCATTCTTCCAGACTTTTTCCCGCCTTCCTCGTGTGGTTGTCTCCCGCGGCAATGGAGGTGTAAGGTAAAGACATCACGGCCACCTTCGTGTAGAATGGCGTCTTCCCCAGTGAGATAAAAGACACTCAGATCACAGTGGACACGGAACGGTATGCAGAGAGATGTGTTGAATAGCTGACACTCTTTGTTATTGACATGAGTAACAGATTAACTCTCAACGACCAAGCTATTTTACCTTTACGAAAACGACCAAGTGGGGTCCGTTTGGACCCCAGTAGAATTTCTGCTGAAATGCTAGCTTGACTGAGTCAGTTTTCCTTAAATTATAGTTGTATTGCTTCTATCAACTTTGACAAATATAATCTAATACTCAAAAGCAATTGTCGTTGAAAAAAAAAAAATTGGGACCCTAAAAGTGAGTGATTTCTCTCCCTTTGAGTCTTTTCTTATAGAACAACGTATTTTCTTTCTTTCATAAAACAAGAAATGATAAATAAAGAACCTAAACCTTGTTCTGTTGTCCATGGTTTACTGTGACACAATACCAAACATTCAGTAGATGTGAAACTTTAATAAAATTGAAGACAGTAAGATCATATCACGTAGTATTATTTCTTGCTGGGTCCCATTTGAACCCCAAAGAAATTTTCACTACAGTTGTCGTACCTGTATGCAGAATTTTTTCAAAAAATACGTGTAAGTTCAAAGAGACATAGATTGAGAAATCCATGGCAGGAAATTGTTTTTTTTATCTTAAAAGAAAAAAATAAATATGCGGCTGGGGTCCAAACGGACCGCACTTTGTGTTTGAAGGTTAACCAGGCGATGCTCTTCCTCTCTCTTACTCGGCAAGGGATTAAGGGAAGACCTTGACGACACTAATAGCGCAGTGCACACTAAGATGATGATTGTGTTATGTAGGTTTATTTTCACAGGAACCTGGCGTCCAGTGGTTTGAGCGTGTGCCTGCAGAACTGATGATCGTTGTGGTCAAACCCCTTGTGGGGTCGGATTTGGGGGGTGGGGAGGGAGGGGAGGGGGTGGGGGTCTTGAAAATCAGGTCTTGTCCACTCCGCTGTAAATGGGCACATGATTCACTTCAGAAAAGGTTAAAAGCGCACAGAGGTGATAGGCTTCGATTTCTATTAGGCTCTGTTCTAAACGTAGTGATCTTTTTGATAGGTCCCCGACCCTACGGCCACAAGAGTATGGGAATGTTTTTTCCTTTTTTTTTTTTCTTTTTTTTTTTTTAACGAACAATTTATAATGATATTCACACACACACACACACACACACACACCACACACACACACACACACACACACACACACACACACTCCACGTGCGCGCACGCACACGTACACGCACGCATGCACGTACGCAAGAACGCGCGCGCGCGCTCGCACGCGCGCGCGCGCGCGCACACACCCACACCACACACACACACACACACACGCACGCACGCACGCACGCACGCACGCACGCTCGCACACACGCACGCACGCACGCACGCACGCACGCAACACACGCACGCATCCCACCCATCCACCCACCCACCACACACCGAATAATGTATATACAGATTTCATGGTACCAAAATGCATGTAAACTCAATCAATTCAAAGCAGTATATTCACAATAGAGCGTGAACCATTGGAAGAATTAGACGGATAAAATAAAAAGGATTACAAAGAAGAAGAAGAAAAGAGAAGAAGAAGAAGAAGAAGTAAAAATAAAGAAAGGAAAAGAAAAAATACAAAACTGAACCGTTACGTATTAGGGAGAAGAAAAGAAAGAAAGAAAGAGGAAAAACAAAGCAAACCGAAACAAAAACACGAACAACGTACAAGACTTGAAAACAAAACAAAACAAACGAAAAAAAAAAAACTGTTCTAAATCCAACTTTTTCTAGAAGAAGAAGAAGAAGAAGAAGAAGAAGAAAGAAGAAGAGAAGAAGAAGAAGGAAGAGGAGGAGGAGGAGGACGAGGAGGAGGATGAGGAGGAGACGAGAGAGGAGGAGGAGGAGAAGA
>JADBJO010004601.1:25000-30000 GCA_016801955.1 Conus betulinus
TCATCGTCGTCGTCGTCGTCGTCCGTCGTCGTCGTCGTCGTCGTCGTCGTCATCCGCGTCATCATCTCTTCTGCCGAGCCTCCTCCCTCTAACCCTCCTTTTTCCCACCACCACCACCACACCACCACCACCACACCACCATTATCAATCATCATCATCATCACCCATCATCACCATTCTTCTTCTCTTCGTCTGCTCCAACACGCACCCCCCCCCCCCCCCCCCACACACACACACACACACACCACACACACACAACGCGCGCGCGCGCGACTTCCGACCCCCCACCCCCTCCCCCACACACACACAGAAAATTTAAAAAAAAAAGAAAAAAAAAGAAAAAAGAAAAAAACCTGTCTGTAAGAGTGATTATGTTTTGGTGGTGTTTGGCTTGTATGGAGGCTCTCGGCAGAGGAGGCCAGAGGTTTTAATGGAGCTGTCATAGGAGAGGCTTGTAGGAGGCAACAGCGAGAACCCGACTCTCTTCCTGACTTGTAGACCGTAAAATAGAATTCGTCATTAGTCTGAAAACCTTCCACTGATATCACACACACACACACAACACACACACACACACACACACACACACCACACACACACACCACACACACACACACACACACACACCACACACACACACACACACACACACACACACACCACACACACACACACCACCACACACACACACACACACACACAACACGGAGAACAGGAGAGACGACGAAGATGAGGATATGGATGATAATGATGATGATAATGGTTATGATGTTGATGATGATGGTGGGGGATGATGATGATGGTGATGATGACGATGGTGATGATGGCGGTGATGTTGATACTGCTGCTGCTGATGCTGCTGCTGCTGATGATGATGAGACGACGACGATAATGATAATGCTGCTGCTGCTTGTGCTGCTGATGATAATGATGACGACGATGCTGCTGATGCTGCTGCCCATTATGATGATGGTAGTGATGATGATGATGATGATGATGAGGAGGAGGGAGGAGGAGGAGGAGGAGGAGGAGGAGGAGGGAGGAGGAGAAGAGGAGGAGGAGAGGAGGAGGATGGTCATGATGATGATGATGATGATGATGATGATGATGATGATGATGATGATGATTGGCGACGACGACGACGACGATGATGATGGTGGTAGAGGTGATGATGATGATGATGATGATGATGATGATGAGAGGAGGAGGAGGAGGAGGAGGAGGGAGGGAGGGGAGGGATGGGGGGGTAACGGAGATAGAAGCCAATGTAGTTTTACAGTCCAACCCACACCCACGGAGGTCATCCGAGGGCGAATAAAGAACAGACCAGGGGGGGAGGCGGGGGGAGGGAGGGGGGGTGGGGGGGGGTGGGGGGTGTAGTGACGACGAAGAAGAAGAAGAGGATAATACATAGTAGAAGAAGAGAAAACTACAGGGGTGGGTGGGTGGGTGGGGCCGGGGGTGCAGGGTGCGAATAGTAATAGGAGGAAAGGAGGAAAAGGAAGAAAAAGAGAAACAAAGTGGAGATAGAAATGAAGACCAGACAAAGTGGAGAACAAAACAAAAAGAAGAAAAAAAATGCAAATGCGCGCGCGTGCGCGCAAACACACACACACACAAAACACACACACACAACACACACACACACACACACACAACACACACACACACACACACACGTAACGTGCTAATTTTTTTCACCAAACAACCACAAAAAAAAGGAAAAAATCAGAAAAAAAAAAAAAGAAAAAAAAAAGAAAAGCAAGAAGAAAGGAAAAAACAGAAGTGGAATACTTTCTTTAAAAAATTCAAGATCAGGTTACCCCCAATTATTTGACGATAGTTCTGATAATCACCCCCACCACCATCCCGCTCCTCCCGCACCCTATCCCCGCACACCACACACACACACACACACAAACACACACACCACACACAACACCCACACACCACACACTTCACATCCATCCAGCCCAGTAACGTGCCCCCCTTTCCCCCCCAACCCCCAACCCCCACCTCCGCCAACGCAACCTCTGAATCGCCTCCCAGCGCTGTCTGCACCAGTCCACGCTCCCCTTGTTCTATTTGTACAGCTGGATGCGCTGTATGTTGATTTGAGCCCCTGCTGGGAAATGCGACATTATCGTTGAAGTGCTCTGCTCTGTCTTTGTCTGTCTGTCTGTCGTCTGTCTGTCTGTCTGTCTGTCTGTTGTCTCTCTCTCTCTCTCTCCTCTTCTCTCTCTCTCTATCTCTCTCTCTCGTATGGTGGTGGGTGGTATGTGTGTTTATCGTTTGTCCGTCTCTCTGTATGTTTGTATGTCTGTGTTTTAACTGTGTTTGTCCAACACACACACACACAACACACACACACAGAGACAGACAGACACACCCACACTACATACACACACACATCAACACACACACACACACACCCACACACAGAAAAAAAAAAAAAAAAAAAAAGAGAGCGGACGAGAGAGAGGGAGAGGGGAGAGAGAACGAGAACAAGAGAGAGAGAGAAATTGAACGAGGACAGCCAGCAGACAGATAGACCAGATAGATGCACAGGAAAACGTTACAAACAGACGACAGAATGAGGGCACAGACACGAGAGAAGGCAAAGGCGGGCAGACAGACAGACAGAGAGTTGGGACGGCAGTGCAGGCAAAGCAGAACAGAAAAAGAGAAAGAAAGACAGAAGTGAGAAAAGGATGAGGTTGGGGAGCGGCGGCTACTTGAGGGTGCGGAGGTGTGTGTGTGGGGCTGTGTTTGTGTGTGCTGTGTGTGTGGTGATGTGTGGTGTGTGGTGTGTGTGTGTGCCTGTGCTTGTGTTGGGTGGGTGGGGGGGACAGGCACACAGCAAGGGGGGGTTGGGTGGCACACACACACGGTCACAAACACACGTGTGGGTGTGTGTGTGTGCACACACACACACACACACAAACAACACACAAACACACACACACAGAATTTCTACACGCTTTTGGAGGGCGAGGAGACACAGAGACCAAAACCACAAACACACACCATCACACACACACACTTCATACCTCCAGGCACAGTGTTAGTTTTTATCCGCAAATCCACCCCGGACCGTCCGCAACGCAACCTCTGAATCGCAGTCAGTTCATCTTGCCCCAGTCAAGTATATTGTGCTGTGTGTGTGTTACCGCTGGTGTGTGCTAGGCGTGTGAGGTGTGCCCCTGTGTGAAAAACTGCGCATGTCGTGAATGTGTTGTGGGCGGCGTGCAGTGCGTGCATGCGTGTCTGTATGTTGTGAGTTTGTCTCTGCGTCTCGTGCAAGCGTCTTCTCTATGCGTCGCTCTGTGTGTGTCGCCCGTGGTGTCGTCGTGTGTGTGTGTGGTGTGTGTGTTGTGTGTGTGTGTGTGTGTGTGTGTGGTGTGTGCGTGCGTGCGTGCGTGCGTGCGTGTGCGTCTGTGTATTTTGGATCTGGACAGGACCAGCACTGAAACACCACCCAGAGGGACATCAGCAGCCCCCGTGCGGGTTTTCTCCGGTGGTGTTTGCCTCAGATGATCCACAAACACGGCTCCTACTACTACTAATACTACTACTATGTACACTACTACACTGCTGCTGCTTGGCGCCGCTGCTGCTCGAATTGATATGATAACAGCAGTGTAGTAAGAAGAAAAGAAGAGAGAGAAAGAAGAAAGAAGAAAAGAAGAAGAATGAAGGAAGAAGAAAAAGAAGGACGAAAAGAAGAAGAGAAAGAAAAAGGAGAAGAAGACAGACAGACATTCAAAATCCCGGAATCAGAATCCATTCACTTCAGACGTACAAACAGACAGACAGAATGAGGGCAGACCTCAAGAGACCGGCGACAGGACCATACAGACAGACAGAGCAGTTTGACGCAGTTGCCCCCACCCCACAGAAATGACAGAAGCCTGTTGGTTATGTCGAGCGGCGCAATTGAGACATCCAGAATAGTGTTCACAACACTTGTGTGTTCATGGGGGATGTGTTTGTGTTGAGGTGAAAAGTGTATGTGTGTGTGTGTGTTGTTGGGTGGGTGGGGGGGACCGAGCACAGGAAGGTTGTTGGGTTCCGGGGAGTGAGTGTGTGTTTGTGTTTGTTGGTGTGGGTGTGTGTGTGGTGAGTGTGTGGAGTGAGTGTTTGGAGAGAGAGAGCTTTTGAGGGCGAGCACAGAGAGAGAGAGAGAAAGACAGAGACCAAGCCGAACCCTGGCACAGTGTTAGTGAGTCGCGGATCCCGGCTTGAGGACTGGCGATGTCGGTTCCTATCTTCGTCTTATATTTGTGTTGTGGTGTGGGTGTGTGTGTGGGTGTGTGGAGACAGGAGTGTGTGTTTGTGTGCGTGTGTGTGCGTGCGTGCGTGCGTGCGTGCAATGGTGCGTACGTTTGGTTCGTTCGTACGTGCAAGCGTGCGGATGCGGTGTGTGTGTTGTGTGTGTTTGTTATGTGTGGTGTGTGTGTGTGTTGTGGTGTGGTGTGGGGTTGGTGTTGTGTGTGCGTGCGTGCGTGGTGGTGCGTGCGTGTGGGGTTTGGATCTGGACAGACAGCGACTGAACACCACCCCGGGACTCAGCAGCGTGCGGTTTTCCCCCCTTCCTTCTCCGGTGGGTTGCCTCAGAGGACCTGACAGGGTGTTAACTACCTAACTATATACGCTAGGGCTTAGGACTACTGCTTGGGCTTCTGGCGGCTTGGGCTAGATTGATGATGCTAACAGCAGCAGAAAATAATGGACTAAGCAGAAAATATAGCAGAGAAGAATCACAACGGAATCAGAATCCATCATCAGAAGAAAAAGACAGATTCGCTCACCTTCCTCCAGAAACTCCCCCCCCCCCCCCCCAGTGGTTATTGTAGCGCTGGCTCTGCTGTCATTATCAGACACGAGACTCGAGGCGTTCGGAGCGAAGACAGTGCCAGTGGCATAAGGACCACTACCGACGACAACAACCGCTGCACAGATGAACCCAATGTTCACAATCCTATGCCTCTGTAGGGTTA
>JADBJO010004601.1:37500-43964 GCA_016801955.1 Conus betulinus
GCGCACAACCACTATCCCTAAATCCCGATGAGAAGATAAGTTATCTAAGCAAACAAACAAACAGACAATCAAAAGAGCTTGCAATGTTTTGTATTCAGCAAAAGCTCTGGAGCATCTTCGCAAGGAGAGACCTGATTCAATAGCCGACCGAAAAGAACCAGAAGGTTAACAAGGTGAAGAACAGAAAAAAAAGGGTTTTCTCCCCTGACAGATCAATAAATAATGACTTGTAGCAGGCGACCAAATCTCCGGGAATTTGGCTTGACGGGAAGAAAGAAAAAGGTGAATTTACCGTCAATGGCCTTTCGTGTTTCTGAGATGGCTGATCGATGTTGTGGGATTCTCCACATGCTTTGCTTTCTACTTCTTTGTTTTTGGTTTTATCACTATAAAAACAAAGTTACTTTTGTAGGGATCTCTCTCTCTCTCTCTCTCTCTCTCTCTGTCTCTCTCTCTCTCTCTCTCTTCTCACACACACACACACACACACACAAACAGACAGAGACAGAGAGACAGATGAGAGAGAGAGGAGAGAGGACAGAGAGAGAGAGAGAGACCAGAGAGAGAGACAGAGAGACAGAGACAGGAGGACAGAGCCTGAGAGACCGAGTCACAGAAAGATGACAGAAGACAGACAGACAGAACAGACATGACAGATAGAGAAACAGAAGATAGGCAAACAGGCAGGCTGACAGATAGACCTGCGCGCATATAAGGGGGGGAGGGGGGGGGGGGGTGGGGGTGAGAGAGAGAAGGAAGAGAGAGGAGACCGAGACAGAGGAGACAGAGATACATGGGAGACAGAGGAGAGACAGGGAGAGGGCGAGAGAGAGAGAGAGAGACAGAGAGGAGAGAGAGAGTGAAGAGAGGAGGTGAGAGAGAGAGAGAGGAGGAGAGAGAGGAGAGAGAGAAGAGAGAGAGAGAGAGAGAGAGAGCGAGATACAGAGAGAGACAGAGACAACAACAGGGAGATTAGAGAGAGGTGAGACCGACAGACAGACGAGAGACAGACCGGAGAGAGGTAGAGGAGAGAGAGAGAGCCAGAGAGAAGAGAGAGAGCCCGGAGAGAACAGGCCCACGAGAGTTAAGGTACTGAGATGTACGTTGGCCACTGACGCGCAGAGAGAGACCACGGTAAGATGCAGAGAGAGAGCAGCTAACTATGTCCACTGGCGAAAGGGCAGACAGACGGTGAGAGAAAGAGACACAGACATATCAGTGACAACAGAGAACAGCCACCCAGATTCAGAAGACACAGACCTAGCAGACAGACAGAACAGACAGACAGACAGGCATGGACAACGGCGGACAGAGGGACACAGACAGCGACGAGAGACAAAGAGGTAAAAAGGGCGAGGTACCTCGAAAGACAACAGCCCCTGAAGTGGGAGGTACTGAGGAGGGTACTGAGCACTGACGCGCATCCAACCACGGTACCATGCAGTAAGTTCCAGACAGCTCAAACTCTGTCCACTGGCGGTGTGGGGGCACGCGTAACGGGGGTTAGAGCACCTTGTTCGGAGATCAGTGCCAGGAAATGGCAGCCACCCCATTCATTCTTCCCTCAGCCCCTAGCAGACAGCACCGCCCACAACGTTCCATGTTCTTCGCTTGGATGCAGACGGGGTGTACAAGTAGTGTTTGACCTGGCCAGAGATAATGTATGAAGGAAGTAACGACAGTGCGCGTGTGCGTGTGCGCGCACGCGTACGTATATGCGTTTGTGCGTATGTGTGTGTGTGTGCGTGCGTGCATGCTTGTGTGTGTGTGTGTGTTGTGTGCGTGTGTTGTGTGTGTGTGGGGGGGGGGGTCCAAGTGAAACTCTCTCGACAACCGCAAGGAACAGGTGCCCAAGCCAACCGTCTTCCCCGCCGGGAACACACGAAGGCCCACAGTACTCCACAGACACCAACGCCACGTCGTCAACACCAGGGACGACAAAGGACACCCACAGGATGGTCCATGAACTTGACCACAGCCGTTTCTAAAAAGCTGTTCCCGAGCTCAGTTTCAAGAGACGCTCTACAAGCCCCTGTTGGGCGGAGGTAGTCCGAGACATTAAAGACGCCGTTTCTCAGGCCAGGGACAGAGCAGAAGGGCAGACAGACATCACCGGGAGAACAACGCCGCGTTGAAGAAAGTCACTGCCAGATACAAGTCAACCTGTGCCCAAGCAACATGGAAGAGTTGGAAGGAAGAAAAACCTGGAAACTTCAATCTTGACAAGGACGGCACGAAGCTATTTTAAAAAAAAAAAAAAAAAGAAAAAAAAAAGTGACTAGAACCCTGAACAAAGAAGCAACGTCAAGGGCCGGAATAATGCTCCAACACGATGGGAACCTCCCTACTTCATAAAAACTGCAGCTCACGTCTATATAGACACTTGGGAACAAATCAGCGACCATGAGACCTACCCCCCCCCCCCCCCCCCCCCACCCCAACACCGCCCTCCACAACGCAGAGCTGAAGTGCGCAGGATCCAAAGTAAACTTTCTGATAACAGTGCTTCGGAGTTGCACAGGCAGAATCTGTCCTGTGGCAGTACACGGGAGATAAACATACCTCCTCAGCAGGACAGTGCGCAGGATCCAGAGTAAGCTTTCTGATAACAGAGCTCCAGCGTTACACAGGCAGAGTCTGTCCTGTGGCAGAACACGGGAGATAGACATACCTCCTCAGCAGGACAGTGCGCAGGATCCAGAGTAAGCTTTCTGATAACAGAGCTCCAGCGTTACACAGGCAGAGTCTGTCCTGCGCCTGGTCAGCTATTCAAAGGAGCAACTGAACAGGCCCAGTGAATGACAGAACCAAGCCCTTTTGTCTCAGCACAGGTGCCACCCGACGTTTCCCCACCAATATAAAGTGGAGGAAATCACCGGGCTACAGTCACCGGGAACAGAAAAAGAAAGAAAGATCCCCACCCGGGCAGCACGATGTGAATAACTGAAAAACCACTGAATCAATGGCAGAATGAACATGACATGACACGCCAGCAGAACTCATCCTCCAGAACTGTCCGAAAACACATTGCAGAGTGGACCAGTGTTGGCCGGCCACAGTGAATACCACGTTTTATGCATTGTGGAGAATCTGCAGAGAACGACAGACCTCATCGGAAGACGCTGGAGTGGACAAACTGAAGAAGCAAACAAGGGAAAAGAACAAGGTTAGTTCCTTGGCCTCAGAGCACGAATTCTAAGTCTAAACTCACTAAAATATATTTTTCATTTTTGTCTGTTTTGGCTGTCCCCCCCCCCCCACCCCCACCCCCTCCCTCCTTTCTTTTGACTGTGTGTTTGTATGTTTTGAAACCAGAGTATACTACCTGCTCATTTCTTGATTGGTCTTTTTTTTTTTTTTATCCATAAGGCTATCAGGAGATGGTCACGCTCTTGTAACATATGTTGGTATGCTTAATTGCAAGTCAGTCCGCGCTATCACACTACATTGAAAGAAAGTGTGAAGATGTTTGCTAAGAAAAGTTAACTAAAAAAAATGTGGCGAATGTTACTTATTTATTTTTTTTTATTTCATTTTATCATAATTTTTTTTATTTTTACTGACATTATTCTCATACATAAAAACAACAGAAAATGTTTTTTTAATTCATAGGAAGAGTGGAAAGAGGAACGAGAGCACCTCTGCCTGTCTCTCTGTCTGTCTGCCTGTTTCTTTTCACTCACACACACACACACACCACACACACACACCATATATATATATATTATATATATATATATATATATATATATATATATGTTTAAAATAAGGTATTAAAAAGGAAGTTTTAAACTACAGTACTGTTTCGAGCGCTTGCTCTCTTCAGGATGGTTTAGTGTCACTCACTGCCGTTATTATATAGCCTGATGTGCGGGTTGGCTGCACGTGTATTTCAATCTTGTTTACAATTCGAAAGTGTGTTTGCACGTGCGGGTTGGCTGCACGTGTAGCCCGGTTCTCAAGTTATTTGTGGTTCAGGGTGTTTTTGCTAACAACAACGATTTCCATTTGTGCCTGCAGTTGTTTACTATTTCTATTTTGGTGTTTAGAGTTGCTAGATGTGGTTTACCTAGTATAAACCATTTTTCTTTTAAGCATAGGTTGCATCCTTGTGAAAATGTTATTGTATGGTGATGCCCTTTTTATGATTTTCAAGGATATATTGTAGTTTGCTTTTTTTATCTTTGAGTCTCCAAATGCATTTGCTCAGTTCGGTTTGGTTTTTGTACTTTTCTTTATTGAATGACTGTTTATGGTTTCCATATCTGGTTTGGAAATGGTTTTCAGTGATCCCTATGTATGCTTCTTTTTCATTTTTTCTGATATTACAGTAGCTTGGTATACAATGTGTTGTAGAGGCATTTATTGTTTAGTGGGCATTGTTCTTTATTAGTGCAATTGCAAGATTTCCTTTCTTCACCCTTCTTAGCTGCATTGCTTTTCATTTTGTTGGATGAATCATTATATTTTTAAGGGTTGGGCATACATGAATATGATAGTTTGATGGTGTTTTTTGCTGAATATTTTGGACAGTCTGGTGTTCTTTTGGGAATGATGCTGTCAGGATTTTGAAAAAATTCTTTCCCCTACGTTTGTTTTTACTCCTACCGTCATATGGGGGGTTGTACCATGCGATTTTTTTTCTTTTCCTGTTTTGTTTTTGTTTTTGTTCACGTTACTATCTGGACTATATATATATAGTCCAATGTATAGTTTTTTGTTGTTGTTGTTGTTTGTTTTTCTCATAGGAACGAAACAGCACCGGTAAAGACTAAGAGTAAGGAGAACAGGACCAACCATTAAAACTCTTCGGCTGTATGGACAGACCTGAAGTCTTACCTCCTGATGGCACATCATGAAAGTAGTGTTTTGACTCAAACGCAGCACCATAGGTTTTCTGAGGTCATCCGCGCGAGATGTCACGCACATCCCATAGCCTTCCGCTTCAGCGGCGATGACTGAAAAGGTCCGGTTGTGTGTACTGGCCCATCGGCAACGCCCCCCCCCATGTCCCCGGTGGGTGGTCAAATTGGCCAGTTGAACCATCGAGACTCCGATTTTCCCCTCACCTGCCTCACACCGATTATACTTCTCTCCTCCTCTCTCTCCTCCTCTTGCTCTTCTATCGTCCCGTCATCTCTCTCTCTCTTTAACTTCCACGTGACTGGTCTTTGTCTGTGGCCACGGTGTTCTGGTTGACACGACCCGTATTGTGAGGTCGTCTGTCCCGTCTGAACTGTCTATTCCTGTCCTTTCACGGACTGCACTGACGTTTGGTAACTCTGTCGGTCTCAGTCTTGTCTCTATATATCTATCTCCCTATCTTGTCTCTTACCTCTGTCCGTTGCTGTCTTTCTGGTCTCTCTCTCTCTCTCGCTCCCTCATCTCGTCTCTCTCGCTCTCTGTGTGTGGGTGTAGTGTGTGTTGTTTTGTGTGTGTGTGATGGTGTGTGTGTGTGTGTGTTGTTTGTGGTGTGTGTATGTGTTGTGTTGGTGGTGTGTGTGTGCTGGTGTTGTGTGTTGGTGGTTGTGTGTGTGTGTGTGTGGGGGGGTGTGGTGTGCGGTGTGCGGGCGCGTTCAGTGCATGCGGACGTTAGGCCCGTGCTGCGGAGCATGGCGTGCGTGTGTTTGCGTGCGCGCGCGCAGACGGCGCGCCGCGTGTTTGTGTGTGTGTTGTGGTGTGGGTGTGTGTGTGTGTGGTTATCCCACCGCCTACATGTGTTGGTGTGTTGGCGCTCTTTCGGGGGACGTGTGTCTTTCGCTACGTGAACAAGAGGTTAGTGGCTCTTCCGGGGTTTAGTGTGTCTCATTCCCCCATCTGTTAGTTGATTGGCATGGATCGGATGCCTGTTGGTCTCTGACATTGTTTGGTTTTTAATGCTGTTGCTGTTTTGGTGTGGGTTGTCGCTTTGTCTTCCGGTGACTCATATCGCTTATCAAGTTAAAACTGGAAGAGAAACCCATTTCAGCCAGTCCGTCCCCGTTCTCCCTCGGCCGTCCCCTTTCTGCCGGGAAAGGCTTGGCGGAAGGTAATTTCCGCGTTGATTAAAGAGAGAGCGAGAGAGAGAGACGGCTTTGGAGAGGAGGAGAGAGAGGAGAGCGCCGAAGAGACAGACCAGCAGACAGACAGAAAGACCAGCAGACAGAGACCGAGAGAAGAGAGAAAAGAGGAGAGAGAGAAGACAGCGAGAGAGAGAGACGGAGAGGACAGACGAGAGGGACAGAGAGAGGAGAGACAGCGAGGAGATGAGAGGGTGAAGACCAGAGAGAAAAGAGAGAGAGAGAGAGAGAGAGAAGAGAGCCAGGATAGAGAGCGAGAGTTAGCGCGAGGAGGAGAGAGAGACAGAAGAGAGAGAGTGGACGAGAGCAAAGGAGAGACGACAGACAGGACAGAGAGAGAGCAGGGAGAGAGGGAGAGGAGAGAGAGGGGCAGGGACAGAGAGACCAAAGAGGAGAGAGAGAGAC
>JADBJO010004601.1:44330-46830 GCA_016801955.1 Conus betulinus
CGCCCAGAGAAACGTGGACAAACGAGTCACAAGACAACACACACAACGCGTTTCGACCTCTTAGGTCTTCCTCAGGTGAAATAAAGACGGACACAAATAACGAAAATGCACTTAGCTTTGATCGCTTCAGATTGCTTCTGAGTTCAGCGCAAGGAAGGCGTTGAATGCTCATTCAACAGCGCCTAACAAAGAAAAACTGCCCGCATCTATGTGATAAGAAAGCATCGCACAGACACACCATATCCGCACACCCAAGAGATCTGACACAGGTATTAAATTAACAAATAATAATGCAAATTACCTTGAGAGGAAGAAAGAAAGGGGGGGGGGGGGGGAGGATGGAAGGAAGGATGGAGTACAACTGAGAGAGAGAGAGAGAGAGAGAGAGAGAGAGAGAGAGAGAGAGAGAGAGAGAGAGAGAGAGAGGAGAGAGAGAGAGAGGTGTCATAAAAACTTTACTTTCTTTCGCTGAAAAAAAAAAAAAAGAAAAAAAAAAAAAAAAAAATGAAAAGAATATTCGGTTGACTGTATATCAGACTGAGCACCAGTGTTCTTTTGTGTCGTGAAGCCCTGCCAAGTGATATTAAGTTCTAGACCTTTGCTATTTCAGCCCCGTGTTTTTCACTCCACTGATGTGGACACTGACCTTGCCAGATGCACTTGCCGTGTCGTGACGTCTTTCGTCCTTACGGGGTTTGCCCAGTCTGATCATAGGTTTTACCTGTTTGTAAATATGACCCCACCCCTCTCCCGTTAGTTACTTAGTAAGCTAGTTAGTTTGTGCGTTAGTACGTTCATTCGTTCGTTCGCTCTCACGTTCGTTCGTTCGTTCGTTCGTTCGTTAGTTAGTTAGTTAGTTAGTTAGGGTTTTTTTTTTTTTTTACATTTTTTTTTAATGCTGATCGATGAGAGAATGAGGATGATGAAGATGATGCTACGGATTTCCGTTTCGGTCTGAGACAACATGACAGGGCTGTACTCTACGCTTCCTTTTCATAATATATCCCGGCGTCAACCAGGCCCGAGAGATACAGGCACCTGCAGTGTTGGTCAGGAAATTTGAGCAACACTCTCAGAAACGCATCCATTAAGTGGATGAAACTCGACTGTGTGGTCCCAGTCTTTCCCAACTGAGTCCGCAGCAAACTCAACTCTGGGTAGGAGCCGGTCGGGGCAGAAAAAACCCACATGACTTCTGATGGGATTCGAACCCACGACCTCCCAGCCGGGAGTCCGCGACGCTAACCACTTCGCCACGGCGGCTGGTGTTAGTTAGTAGTTAGGTAGGTAGGTAGGTTAGGTCGGTAGGTCGGAAGGTAGGTAGGTAGGTAGTAAGTAGTTAGTTAGGTTAGGTCGTAGTAGTTAGTCAGTCAGTCAGTCAGTCAGTCAGTCAGTTAGTTAGTTAGTTAGTTAGTCAGTCAGTCAGTCAGTCAGTCAGTCAGTTCAGTTAGTTAGTTAGTTAGTTAGTTAGTTAGTAGTTAGTCACTTAATTAATTACCTAGTTTGCTAGAACTGACCGATCCGTTGTGTAACACCAATGTCTCGCGAGACAGACGGATGCAAACAAATTAATAGTGAGTGAGTGAGTGAGTGAGTAAACTTGCCAGTTAGGCAGGTACGTACCTACTTAATTAGTAGGTTACTTAGTTCAGTCGCTACTTACTTAGTTGACAGTCAGTTCGTTAGTTAGTTCGTTAGTTCGTTAGGTAGGTAGGGGGTAGGTAGGTAGGCAGGTAGGCAGGTAGGCAGGTAGGTAGGTAGGTAGGTAGGTAGGTAGGTAGGTAGGTAGGTAGGTAGGTAGGTACGTAGGTACGTAGGTACGTAGGTAGGTACGTAGGTACGTAGGTACATAGGTACGTAGGTAGGTAGGCGGTTGGTGGTAGGTAGGTAGGTAGGTAGGTAGGTAGGTAGGTCGTTCATTTGTTCGTTCGTCATTGTTCATTCGCTCGTTCGTTCGTCTGTTCGTTCGTTCGTTAGTTAGTTAGTTTGTTTGTTAGTTTGTTAGTCAGTCAGTCAGTCAGTCAGTCAGTCAGTCAGTTAGTTAGTTAGTTAGTTAGTTAGTTAGTTAGTTAGTTGCATAGATTGTTAGAAAGCTATGTTGTAAAATAAATTGCTGGATACAGAAGTGAGCAGTGATATCACGCGATGACTCACATGGGTTTGGTCTGTCACGGAAAACGATATGCTGCCCAGTATGATAGTTCTCACTCACTCATCAAACATCAAAAACACAGGTCATAGGTCACAGGTCATGCACACACACACACACACACACACACACACACACACACACACAAAAGTTAACCGGAAGAAGAGGTCCTTTTTTCATAAACCTTGAAGTCGTGCGCTAGTTAACACAGCTGACGTGAACGAATTCAAGGTCCACACACTCAGCAAACGTTGAGGTCAAGTTCCACGCTTTTACCAAACGTTGAAGTCAATGCGTATCCTCATATGAATCGAACGTCTACCACCAAACTGATACGAACTGAACGGTCAA
>JADBJO010004601.1:49330-56830 GCA_016801955.1 Conus betulinus
GCCAGTGCTTGTGCCACTGCTTCTGCTCCATGTGCTATACTTAAAGTTGTTAAACTATGCGCGCCATTGTCTTCGTGGATAGTTCGGCCACTTTCCCAGCCTCACTTGTTGTTGGTGACAGAACCGTCAGTGTATATTACAATATCATCATACGCGCCAAGGTCTTCTATCTGCATCTGAATTTTTGCGTTGGTTGGCTTTTGCCGTTTGGCTATTCTCGACAGTGTCTTCCAAGGTCTAGAGCGATGGCAGTGTGGTAGAGGTGTTTGAAGTGGTCTGCATACCTTTCCGATTCCTCCGTTTCTTTGAGTTCTGCTAACTGGCACAAGCTGCATACTGTCTTCTGCCTGTCCTAGCCATGGTTGTCATCGTCCTAGCTGAGTGTCTTTTGTTTCATTGACCGCCGCATGAAGTGGGTTCTGCGGATTTTCAGGTGCCCTGAAATATGCTTTCACCTGTTCTAGCTTGTGTCTTGCCTGCATTAAAGGGAGGTCGAGCAGCTAGCTACGGCATTGTTTCAACTGATGTATCCTTCTTGGTCCCCAGGATAAATGTCGTTGCTTCATTTTGAATTCTTTCTTTCTAATATAAGAAGATTGCAGTTGGACTGTGTTATGAGCCCTAATCCATAATCAGTCACACAGAATACAACTGCGTGATACAGTCTGTAGAGATTGATAGATAGAAAGATCCATGCATAACATTCGCGATGTTTGCACAAGTGTAATTTTCAGGCGACTTTTCACATGCACTAACCCAACCTCACATTGGCGAGTCTTCAGGGTGCCCATGCGGTACAGCCCCAATGACAGTGGAACACTTCCTGCAGGACTGTCCCACACATGAAAAGCTGAGGCAGAGACCTGGCCTGCCAACACACCGATGAGGGAAAAAGCTTTATGGATCACTGGAGGGCCTCCGCCGTACAGCAGCCTTCGTCAGTGCCTCTGGGGTTCCTGTCTGAGTGAACGAAGAGAGAGAGAGGACTGTGCACTGAAGCTAAAAGAGAAAAAGAAAATCGAAGAGAAAACGGTGTTGAAACGTTGTGCGGCGGAGGGGGGGGGGGGGGTGGAGGGGGAGGGGGGGGGGGGAGGGGAGGGGGAGGGAGGGGAGGGGAGGGAAGGGGGGATAAAGAGGGTAGAAGAACGGGAGGGCAGAACGTGTTTAGTAGTTAAAAAGGGGCAAACAAGTGGACGCAGGGATTGTGGTGGTGGTGGTGGTGGTGGTGTTTGTGGTGATGTTGCTGGTGGTGATGTTGCCGGTGGTGGGTGGTGGTGGTGGGTGAAGAAAAGGTTGAAAGACGGTGGGCGAGAAGAGAGAGAGAGAGAGAGAGAGAGAGAGAGAGAGAGAGAGAGAGAGAGAGAGAGAGAGAGAGAGAGAGAGAGAGAGAGAGAGATACATCCCCTCCCCGGTTCCTCGAATCGTTCAAAGCTCAGTGGCTCACGCCCGAGTGGTTCCCCCTTCCTTTAGCTCACCAGTGACACCAGGCTGTGAAATTGAAAAGACGGGCGTGGGAAGAGGGCTTTAGGGTCGCCAACGAGCAATATCCGCTTGAGTTTTCGCGGCTCCAGATCTCAGACCGGAAGACTTCGTTCATACGGTACTTCAAGTCGACTGACCGTGAAAATTGAAAGTTTCTCGTGGGGGAAGAGGGCTTTTAGTCCGGCTCCCCACCAACGAGCAAATCGCTTTCCCCTCTTGAGTTATGCGGAGCCAGATCTCAGACCGGGGAAGACTTCGTTAATACGGGTACTTCAATTCGATCCTCTTCCGGGCAGAAAGTTTCTCTTCTGTCGTTGGTTCGTTTCCGTCTATAGAGCTTCCTTTCCTCTTATCTTTCTTTTTTCGTGTCTTTCTTTTACGTTCCGTTTCCTTCTTTCTGTCGTTCCTTTCTTCGTTCTACTCTTGTTTCTTTACTTCATAAAATATTTACTTTCTTTCTTTCCCCACCTTTTCCTGGCTTTTACTTTCCCTGTTCTTATCGTTATTTTTAACTTTTTCTTCTGTCTTTCTCTGATTATCAGGTTTTACTTTACTTTTGTTAGTCTCCTTGTCTCCTTGGTTTCCGTTTACTTTTTTTCTTTGTGCTTCATTGTCTCCTTTCTTTTCTTCCTTTTCTTTTTTTCTTGTTCTTTCTTTTTTTTTTTTCTTTCATTCTTTTGTCTTTTCTTTCTTTGTCTCCTTTAGCCCTATGATTTCTTTCTTTCTCATTACCACCACCTTTACTCTTCACCTGAAAGTGTTGATATTTTCGCTCATCTCTTGCTCACGATAGTGGAGTTCGCAGCTACTCTGTCATAAACATGCTATTACGTATATTTTGACAACATTTTTTTTTTTCTGTCTAAATCTCCGTTACCTCTTTTTGTAAATAACGGTATAAAACTGGAACTCTGTTGTCATTCACATTTATTGATACCTTTGTATCGCATGCACACACACACACAAACAAAAGAAAAGTTCAGAACAACATGTGAGGTCAAGAGCCACGGGAACGATCTAACTCTCTCTCTCTGTCTGTCTCTCTCCTCCCCCCTCCCTCCTCAACCCTCCCTCTTTTACTTTCTCCCCTTTTAGTCATTCCACTCCCTTGCAGATCCTCTCTCCTCCTGCTCTCTCCCGTATATTGTATATAAATCATCTCTCTCTCTCTCCCTCTCTCTCTTCGACTCTCCATCCTCCTCTCGCTCTCCCTCTCTCCCTCAAAAAAAAAAATCTCCTCCTCTATATATATATATATATATATATATATATATGTGTGTGTGTGTAGTGTGTGTTGTGTGTGGTGTGGTGGTGTGTGTGTGTTTGTGTGAAACGTGCTTTTTTGCTCGTTTCCAAGTCCAGGAGCTGTAGACCATTGGTAGTGGGCTATCTGTTCCTTCCTTCCTTCCTCTCCCCTCTCCACACACATATTGATTTCACACCAGGATTTCCATCTCTACAATCCATTCTGTTGATTCACGAGTCCTTTCAAGTGGAACGATGAATTCCTTTGCACGACTTCGTTCTGTATAAGTGACTCAGAGGATCCTCAACAACCAAACCATAGTTACCAAACACGGCGGTGGCGTTTTTTAATAACCTGGGCCAACATAGCAGCAATGCTTACACAACAGCAGCCATTTGGCTACTCTGTGGGTGTTCTGCTAACTAAACACCCTGTCTGTTCTTACTCTCTTCCTGGTCGTCATCTCTCCTGTCCCCCCTGATCCATACTGGGTCACTTTGCGTTCTTTTCTGTCGTCTCTCGTTCTCTGTGTCTCTCGGTTCTATCTCTCCTCTCGATGGCTTCTATGTCTCGTCCTGCTCTCTCTCTTTCTG
This sequence comes from Conus betulinus, assembly GCA_016801955.1. Classification (NCBI taxonomy): domain Eukaryota; kingdom Metazoa; phylum Mollusca; class Gastropoda; order Neogastropoda; family Conidae; genus Conus; species Conus betulinus. The sequence goes on from JADBJO010004601.1 coordinate 52,652, forward strand.
TCTCTGGTCTCTGATGTCTCTGTCCCCTGGCTTGTCTGTCTCGCTCGTCTCGCTCTCCCCGTCTCTCCCATCCGTCTCCCCCTCTCCCCGCCGCTCTCCTCTCTTCTCTCCTCTCTCTCTCCGCCCCCCCCCCCCCCCCCCTGCTCAAGTCACTTTTTGCAACACACAGGCACACACCACACACACACCACACACACACACACACCCACACACACACCACACACACACACAGTCACGAGGCCACAACAAACTCTCACGCCCTCGCATGCACGCACACACCCTCGCGCGCGCGCGCGCGCAACCACGCCACACACACCACACAGCAACAACCAACGCAAACACCACACACACACACACACACACACACGACAACACAAACACACACACACACGCGCGCGCTCGCGCCGCGCTTCTCAGCGCTGCAAACCGTACAGAGAGAGAGAGAGAGATGAGATACAACCAAAAGATTAAGAGAGTGGGTAAAGAGCAGAGAGAGAGGATATAAGAGAAGACAGAGAAGGGACCGACAGACATAGAGAGGCCGACAGTACGGACAGACAGACAGACAGTCAACCTCCATCCAGACAACCCGCAGACAGACTGACAGCCGACAGAACAAGTACACAAAAGACAAGTCTGCAGACAAACCAGTACAGTACATACAGACAGACAGACAGTCAGACAGAGGCAGAGAGAATCCCAAACGATACTAACTGGTTGGCTTTCTGTCATCACTTTTATAGCTAATGTTACCGGCAAGGGATGGTGATTTACAAGAAGCGGAGGGTGATGCAACGTCCCTGAAGGTGTGATTTTTTATACACAACCGGTTCCTGGCAGATTTGCATGGCTTTGCGAAGAATGGTGTTCAGGCCCAGGAGTTTCATTAGAATGGCCTGGCAGAACTTTGGAACTGATGGCTGTTGATTGGATAAGGTAGACACAACACCATATCAATCTCTGATGGATGGTTTTTTTTTTTTTTATCAAGAGCCTGGTGAGTAAGTGATTAGTTCCTCTCCCGACTCCTTTTATCTTTTCTGTGTTTTCCTCCGGTCCTTTCCAAAAATTCCTCTTCCACTCACTTCTCACTTTTCTGTGGATTCAGTCATAGACATGGAGTCCCACAAAGGCACCGAATCTAGGGCCTTCTTCTGTTCCGTGATTTATGACCATATAGCCACCCGACACGACGAGCTAACACACCGGCACTGGGTCTTCTTTCTCACGCCTCCTCAGAGGAAGTAGTCTACAAACACGAACAGACAAAAGAACAGTCGTGTCCCACGAATGGTTCATTTACGGTGTCATACTGGTGTCCATTCAAATTCTCAATAAACAGCAACTCTTGCCAGTGCTACAACACTAGGTGGTATAACCGGTTTGTTTCACAGCTAAAACGAAAACATATAAAAAAAGGAAGCGCTAGTCCGTTCCCTTTTTGCGTGAAAGTCCTTTCTTTTGTTGATGGCAACATCTGTTTAACAACTTAATCATAACGACAGATGAGTCCCCATCGGGAAAAAAACAAACAAAAAAAAAAAAAAACCAAAAAAAAAAAACAACCTCTCTTGTCAACGGTTCCAAGAAGAGCAAGGGTCATTGGGCCCAGCAACCGCATGCGGCCATGCAGTGCCATATATTCGACACAATCATCAACATCCTGCTAACTAACTCCATCCTCAAGCACGTTACAACACCAGATCACCTTAAAAACAACAACAACAACTACAAAACACAACCCACACAAACAACAAAACAAACTAAAAAAAAAACAAACAAAAAACGCTCTCCTCTCTCGTCTCTGTCCCTCCCCTCAGCTGTCTCCTCTCCTCTCTCTCTCTCGCCCGTCTCTCTCTCTCTCTCTCCTTCCTCCACACCTCTCTCATCTCCTCTCTCTCTCTCTCTAGTCATCTCCTCTCTCTACCTCTCTCTGCCCCTCTCATCTCATCTCATCTCGACTCTCGATCATTTACGTCACATTAATTTTCTGTAACTAAGCTCCTACCATCATTTAATAATGCTGGATATGAGTTTTCGCCTCTAACACCCTGAGATGGTAATTGTAAATGTTACTTATAGCCCAGCCGACCGCAAGGGCCCAATATCATGGCTGCCATCGCGTTGAAATTAACTCGCAAGTCATCAACCCCCCCCCCCCCACACACACACACCACACACCCACACACAAACAAAACAAAACAAACAAACAAACAACAAACAAACAAAAAGACGAGTACCACCGACCTCATTCACACAACTCTTAAAAAACAACCTTCCAAAACCACACTGGAAATTTGGTTAAATATATTGACTCCATAAGATATTAAAAAAAAAATGAATCTCCCTCAGAATTCAAAGATCACATCAGTGGGATATCTCTGAACAAGGTTTTCATAGATCTGATGTAAGTGTTTATGTCGCCTCGCAATCGGTGCAAGTCTCAACACTCTAAAAGGAGATGTTTTTTCACTGTGAGTGGTACAGAACATGGAAATGTACCATGGAGCTTCTTCACCCTTTGAAAGATAAGAATGAGTGTGAAACGAGTGGCCTGAATGCAGTCGGCACAACACTGTTTCTTCTTTCACGGCTGCCTCGGGAACATGGTAAAAACGTTTTCAGGTTTGGACGGTCCTTCAAATAGTTTGTTATCCATCTGCGAGGGCCCATTCCTCTTGCCAGAGGGCTTTGACATAAGCCGGGGTTTTGGAGTTCAGATGAGTGTGAGGGGGATGGACAGTCTGCTCCACTCTTTCTTTGTGGCACTCTTGGCAAGTTCATCAACAGTTTCATTCCCTTGAATGCCCACATGGATGAAAAACTCACGCAAAAAAACTGTGTCGTAATCATCTGATTTCAGAGAAGTGTACCGTTCGAACAACTTCAGCAGCTGAGGCTGCTTGAGGTTACGGCCGGCAATGGACTCTGGTGCAAAAAGGGAGTCCGACAAAATGATGAGAAAGTCTTTATGTTTGAATTTCGAAACCATTTCAAGAGCCAGGACCAAGGGCGGCAGGCTCAGCAGTTTAGATGGAGTTTTCGGTGGGAATGTGTTCAGAACGTCTCTAGAGAGGACGTGTGTCGCACAACACACAGCAGAGGCAACCTCAGCAGATTTTGGAACCGTCGGTGAACATTTCTTGTGAAGGATGCAAACTTGGAATATAGTTCGGCAAAAAAAAAAAAGAAAAAGGAAAAAAAAAAAAACAAGACTTTTACGCCAAGGAGCTCGTAGAATCTTTTTCAGTACGAGGCTAAATCAAAGCAGATTTCTGGACTAAAGAAAGTCCACGGTGTGTCACCAAGAAACGTGGGAAAATCACACACTACGCCAAGGTCTACACCTGCATTGTTCAAATGGGGAAGAATGTGAATTCCCAGGGGTGGGATAGAACTGGGGTGGTCATCGAATTCTTTTGAAATTTGGGGTCAAAAACCACAGTCATATGCAGGGTTTTGGGGGTTCAGAGGACAGACTCAAGCAGTAGTTCAAGCCGAGGTTTCAGCCGACGTTTCGATAGGGGTGGTTCCCCTGCCTAAGCATACAGGCTAGAAACAGGGGTGGTTGCAGACGTATCCAACAGAGTCGAAGCCCTTGATGGTGGATGGGATCGAGACTTTTCGGGTAAGAGGTCTCTCTCGTCTCTCTGAGAAAGGTGGAGTCTCGGTCCTCTCTCTCTCTCAGCAAAATCTCATTCAGGTGTTCTCTCAGTTCTCTCTCCTCTCTCTCTCCTCTCTGCCATTTCAGGCAAAATAGAGAGCCCTAAACTTAATTCTGCGTTAAGTATTTATGAAATACTGGAATAGCACCGTGGACTGCCTCATGAGGTAAACGTCATCGGCACAAACATCATCGTGACCTCTCACGTTTTCATTTTTCTTCTTTTTTTTTCTTCTTCTCCTCAGATTTACTATCTCAGTTTTTCAAGTAGGGGTTTCATTTTCGTTTTTCCTCTCTTCTCTCTCTCTCTTTTTTTTTCTTCGCTCTACTTTTTTTTTTTGACCACCGACAAAGTCCAGACATTGTAGCACGAAACAGTCTGCCTGACATTTTCATAACCCTATTGAGATTGGAAAAGGTTGTGGAAAACTCAGGGATGATTCTCTCTCTCTCTCCATCCATCTTTTCATTTCCTCTCGTTTTTCTCTCTCCCGCTCTCGAAGCCTCTCTCTCTC
>JADBJO010004601.1:61830-66830 GCA_016801955.1 Conus betulinus
AGAAGAAGAAGAAGAAGAAGAAGAAGAAACAACAACAACAACAACAACAACACAACAACAAGAACACAGAAGAAGGGGTAGTGGAATAATGATCACAATAGTATCGACAATCTTGATGATGGTGACAACATGATGATGATGATGATGATGATGATGATGATGACGATGATGATGATGATGATGATGATGATGATGATGGTGATCCATTGGTCGATATTTTGATGAATGAATACATGGATAGACACACACACGCATATATATATATATATATATATATATATATATATATATATATGTATATATATGTATATATCGATAGGTAGATAGATACACAGATAGAGAGATAGATCGTTCGATGGATAGAGGAATAGAGACAGACAAACAGACAGACAGATAGATAGATAGATATTGTCTGATATATCTAGCATACAGACTGTGAAATCCATATCACTGGACATGAGTCAGAGAGCAAACATTACATTATCCATATTCAGGGAAGGTGGGACAGACGTAAGCTGTTTAATCTTCTCCCAGTCCATGTTCCCGGGCCTTTGGTCAGATAATACAATATAACAGTGTCCAGATTTGGCGCAGAGGCTTACTGCTCTTCTGTTCAGATAATACGATATTACAGTGTCCAGATGAATTTGAGGAGAGGTAGGTAGTGGGGGGTGGACTGTTGATCCAGTCGCCGTTAATTTGGTCCCTGGAGTCTGAGGCACTGCCTCCTCCATCCCACACGTCTGGCATCAGACCAGTGGAAGAAGTGAAGAGGGAGGACTGGGACTGGGAAGGATGGGGAAAGGAGGGGAGGGGAAGGAGAAAGAGGAAAAGAGAGTCAGGGACGTAGAGCAGGGAGAGTGGAGGGAAATATTTGGCGAGTGGCGCGTTGCCTGATTTAAGTGTCAGGGCCAATTTAAAGCTCTGTGGGAATGATGAAGGTCACTCAGAAATATGGAGAGAAATCCAGTTCCCTCCTCCCCCCCCCCTCCCCCTCCCCCCCCCTCATGCTGGCATCGCGACATAGCCATTACTGCCGTCGGGGGGGAGGGGGGGGGGGGGGGGGTTAATGGGTGGGTGTTTCCTACGTATGTTGGATCGAAGCAGACACCACGGAACTGACAATGTAGCAGGGCGTTGTCTCCTCTCTGATAGGTTGTCCTGCAATTGCTCACTGTTCTCTGCTTGTGCTAAAGATGCGATAAGACAGCCTGGATGTGTGCCTGTGTATAGGATGGTGAGACTGAACAGTGTGTGAGTGATGCTATTGTCAAAGCACAGATGGTAGAGAGAAAAAAAAAAGTAGACATGCAGCACTGAAAAAAGTAAGGAAATGTAATGTTCTAGGAATGCTAGACAAAAAATAAGCAAGCATTCAAAATGGAGGTTTAACAATATTCGTTGTGACGGGTAGAAAGTACGAATGCTAGATGTAGCGAAAAATAAAAATGAGCAAGCAAACAAACAAAATTGGCAGTTTAACAATATTCGTTGTGAAAAGTTGAAAATGTGTCATGTTGTGTTTGGGGACAACATAACGTAAAACACTGGAGAGTAGGACGAGGTTGAGGGGCTGTTTGTGTGGTGATGACAGCCATATAGAAACTAGGGGGTGGGGGGGGGGGGGGGGGGTTACTGTTGACTGAAATGTTGCAAAAACACAGGAAGAAGAAGAAGCCAAGTTTCCTACAGTTCAGTGATGTAAGGTGGAGAGAACACATGTTGGTTAAAAAAAAAAGGGAAAAGATGGACAACACATTGTGTCAAAAGAATAGAAAAAGGTTGTAGAACGACACATGGCGTTAAAAAAGAAGGTGAGAGAAAGATTTACTGAACAACGCAAGACAGCACAAGACAATACAACACAATGTAATACAATAACAAGATGCAAAGCATATAAACGTACTCTTAGTGCAAAGAGGGGAGACAATTTCCAGTTAGTGGAAGAAAAAACAACACGACAGTGCGGTAGTTATTTCCCTTATCGGACTTGATTTAAAAAAAAAAAAACATCCACAGCCTTTAATAATGGCTATTCTTATAAAGTGAAAGATGGGGTGTCATCCGTGACCCATAATGAACATACCTACACATTTTCAGAAAGATCGGCCCAACAGTTTTGTCTGGAGCGAGTGGAACACATTTTGACCACAGACGGGACAGACAGACAGACAGACAGACTACATTTCTTCGGTCTCATTGTATAATACTCCCTGTTCTATAAGAAGTGGGAGTACAAAAAGCAACCTACTTTTCCACAACACAGCACAACAATGCATTACAAAGAAATTTAACACAGTACAATACAACGCTACACATTACAGTCCAATACAATACAACACAATAAAAAAAAAAAGCAATATGATCCTCTAACAACAACACGGCACAACAATACATTCCAATGAAATATAACACAAGACAATACAATGCCACATAATGCAGTCCAGTACGATGCAGTGCAATAGAGTCCAGTACCATGCAACGCAATAGAGTCCAGTACCATGCAATACAACGCAGTGCAACACAATGTAATCCAACGCTGTCCGTGACAGCCCCATTCCAGTGAAACGTGCTACTGGGTTCACTCCCTGTCATTGTCCTTATTTCCACTGCAGCCTCCCCCGTCGGGCTGTAAGGTGGCGTGGCGGTGACGTCACCGGCCCTGCTGACGCTGTAGTACGTCATAAGGGCGGAACAGAGCCCAGACCTGCCTTCCTCACTGGGGGTACTGGTCTAATGCGATCGTACGTGTCACTTTGTCACTCTGACATGTTGAGGGATTGTGTGTGCGGGGCGGGAGGGTCTTGGTAGGACATGATCGATACAGTTGCGATGATGGTGGTAAAAAAGTAAATGGTGGTGGTGGTGGTGGTGATGGTGGTGTGATGGTGGTGGGGGTTGGTGGTGGTTTTGGGTGCGGTGATGGTGGTAGTGGTGTGTTGGTGGTGATTCTGTGGTGGTGGTGGTGGTAGTGGCGATGGTGGTGTGTGGTGGTGTGGTGGTGGGGATGGTGGTGGTGATGGTGATGGTGGGTGGTGGTGGTGATGGGTGGTGCTGCTGATACTGGTTGTGATGGTGGTGATAGAGATTGTATAGGGGGTGATAAGCCTTCATATCTGCAGTGGTAGATGATTCTGCCTAACTGACAGTATGTGCTTGAGTGGGTGATGGGGAATAAATAAATGCTTCTCAAAATGAACCTTCAGCAAGCTTATAGTCTCCAAAGCGGGAGACCATCTCCAATGGGAGAAAGCTCACTAACATATAACTCCTGGTCAGATACCGGTATTTCGAAACCTGATTGTTTCTCCTCAGTGACCGCGGAAAGTGGTAATTTGACTCCTCTGCCTTTTCGGTTTTAAGAAGAATGCTATACCAGAGAAAAAGGCTGGTGTGCAATACCATAGTATGTTTGTTGAGTTTTCAAAAAAACTAACTAAAGTGCCACCTAAGAAGCAAAAGAAAATCATGAAAGAGCAAAACAAGCTACATTTTCTTGTGAAAAGTAGAAAATATAAAAAGATAACCTCTTAAGACACAAAGTGCTGAGGGCCAGTTCTTGGAATGAATCCGCAAGGGACTAAATTACAATGAAACAATAAATTCCAAGGATAAGTACCGAGCACCATCCCAGCAACTTACAGAGCAGCTAGGTGTTGCAATGACGCAAGAAATATTGAATTATAAACAAAGCTTGCTCTTATGTCTCAGATTATAGAAATAGGGGGGTGATAAGCCTTCATATCTGCAGTGGTAGATGATTCTGCCTAACTGACAGTATGTGCTTGAGTGGGTGAATGGGGAATAATAAAATGCTTCTCAAAATGAACCTTCAGCAAGCTTATAGTCTCCAAAGCGGGAGACCATCTCCAATGGGAGAAAGCTCACTAACATATACTCCTGGTCAGATCCTGGTCAGATACCGGTATTTCGAAACCTGATTGTTTCTCCTCAGTGACCGCGGAAAGTGGTAATTTGACTCCTCTGCCAAGCCTTTTCGGTTTTTAAGAAGAATGCTATACCAGAAAAAGGCTGGTGTCACAATACTATAGTATAATTTGAGACATAAGAGCAAGCTTTGTTTATAATTCAATATTTCTTGCAGTCATTGCAACACCTAGCTGCTCTGTAAGTTGCTGGAATGGTGCTCGGTACTTATCCTTGGAATTTATTTGTTTCATTGTAATTAGTCCCTTGCGGATTCATTCAAGAACTGGCCCTCAGCACTTGTGTCTTAAGAGGTTATCTTTTTTATATTTTCTACTTTTCACAAGAAAATGTAGCTTGTTTTGCTCTTTCATGATTTTCTTTTGCTTCTTAGGTGGCACCTTTAGTTAGTTTTTTTGAAAACTCAACAAACATACTATGGTATTGCACACCAGCCTTTTTTCTGGTATAGCATTCTTCTTAAAACCGAAAAGGCAGAGGAGGAGTCAAATTACCACTTTCCCCGCGGTCACTGAGGAGAAACAATCAGGTTTCGAAATACCGGTATCTGACCAGGAGTTATTGTTAGTGAGCTTTCTCCCCATTGGAGATGGTCTCCCTCTTTATCTGAGACATAAGAGCAAGCTTTGTTTATATTCAATATTTCTTGCAGTCATTTTTACTGGCAGATTGCCAAGGCTGTGGAGATGGTGTACAACCCAGAATTAGAATCGCTCAGTGTAATTCCCTGCCAGCACTTTGAAGTGATGGCTAGTAATGAATATGGGAGACATTCGGTGATCCACAAAAAGGTTTATCCAAAGCCGTGAGGAAATCATTAGCTGTACACAACCTTTTCTTTTTTGTGTGTTTCTTCATCTCTTTCCGCGTCTCTCTTACTGTGGACTCAGTGAGACATCAAGCTCTGCTAAGTCCACGGTGACCTCACACTAGAAGAAACACTTCTCTGCTGCTTTTCAGAACATGCACAACATCTTTTTTTCTTTTCCCTTTTTTTAATTTAATTTAATATTTACCCATGACATGGTCAGCAAAATTTTTAACACGAAGTC
>JADBJO010004601.1:71830-81830 GCA_016801955.1 Conus betulinus
ACAAACAAAAAACAAGCAAGCAGACAAACAAACAAGCAAACAAACAAACAAACACGCAGACAAATATGGTGGTTTGACAACATCCGTTTGAAGGTCGCCCATCTTGCGCCGAATTGGATGAAGATAAGTGATTGCTCGTTCATTTTCGTTTGTCCTGAGTGTTTGTGTATCTTGCCTTAAGAAGACTTAAGAGGTCGAAACGCATCGTGTTTTTTTTTTTGTGTGTGTGATTCGTTTGTCTATGTTTTTTCGGCGGAGCCTTGAATTTCTTTTTTTCTTTTTTTTTTTTTTTTAAAGAAACCGCGCCATGTTGTTTGAGGACAACATAGGGTAAAACACGAGCGAGTCAGGAAGAGGTTGAGGGGGGGATGTGCTTAATGCTTGAGGGCCATATACACACTTGGGAAAATTAGTGTCGGCTGAATTGTTCCAAAACGTAGTAAGAAGGAGCAGTCATGTTTCTTACAGCTTCGCGATGTGAGGTGGAAAACACATGTTGGTAAAAAAAGAAGGGAAAAGATGGACAACACATCGTGTCAAAAGAATAGAAAAAGGATTTGTTGAACAACACTTGGTATGAACAGAAGGTGAGAGAGAGGGTTAACTGAACAGCACATCCCGCACACACGCAAGACGGCGCAAGACAACACAATGTAACAGAATAGAAAAGCAATGTGATTCTCTACAGCACCGCATAACAACACATTCCAACGAAAGATAACACAAGACAATGCATCGCTACACAATACAGTCCAATACCATACAATGCAATGCGATACAACATATTGCAATACGATGCGATGCAATGCTACAAATGCAATAAAAAAAAAAAAAGGAATGCAATGCAATACAATAAAAAAAAAAGAATGAAATACAATACAATGAAAAACGAATGCAATACAATGCAATGCAAAACAATACAATACAATGCAATGCAATATAATATAGTGCATAGCAATACTATACACGACTATACGATGCAATACAATACAACACCATTACGTCCAAGAGAACGCGTTAGCCTGACGTATAATTCCAGGAAATCTCCGAGTCAAACACGTATCACTAAGTTCACTGCATTTCACTGTCCCTATTCCCAGTGAAACATGTATTACTAAGTTCACTGCCCCTATTCCCAGTGAAACATGTATTACTAAATTCACTGCCCCCCCAGTCCCATGTATTCCAGTGAAACATGTATCACTGCCCCTGTTTCCAGTGAAACATGTATTACTAAGTTCACTGCCCCTGTTTCCCAGTGAAATTCATGTATTCCAGTGAAACACTAAGTTCACTGCCCCTATTTCCCAGTGAAACATGTATTACTAAGTTCACTGCCCCTATTCCCAGTGAAACATGTATTACTAAGTTCACTGCCCCTATTCCCAGTGAAACATGTATATTACTAAGTTCACTGCCCCTATTCCCAGTGAAACATGTATCACTAAGTTCACTGCCCCTATTCCCAGTGAAACATGTATCACTGTTCACCCCCCTATTCCCAGTGAAACATGTATCACTAAATTACCCTATTCCCAGTGAAACATGCCCTGCCCCTATTCCCAGTGAAACATGTATTACTAAGTTCACTGCCCCCTATTCCCAGTGAAACATGTATTACTAAGTTCACTGCCCCTATTCCCAGTGAAACATGTATCACTAAATTCACTGCCCCTATTCCCAGTGAAACATGTATCACTAAGTTCACTGCCCCTATTCCCAGTGAAACATGTATCACTAAATTCACTGCCCCTGTATTCCCAGTGAAACATGTATTACTAAGTTCACTGCCCCTATTCCCAGTGAAACATGTATTACTAAGTTCACTGCCCCTGTTTCCCAGTGAAACATGTATTACTAAGTTCACTGCCACGCCATGTATTACTAAAATTCTCCTGTCCCTGCTTCCACTGCATCCCCCCCCGTCCGGCTGCAGGTGACGTGGCGGTGACGTCACTGGCCCCTGCAGACGCTGTATAACGTTATTGAGGGGGGGGGGGGGGGGGGGGGGGGGGGGGGGGGGGGGGGGGGGCGAGCCCAGACCTGCTTTTCCTCACTGGAGGTACTGGTCTAATGCGATCGTACGTGTCACTTTGTCACTCCGACATGTCCGGGAAATGGTGAGAGGGTGGGTGGTGAGGGTGGAGGGTGGGGTGGTGGTGGTGGTGGTGGTGGTGGTGGTGGACGGGGGATGGTCTTAATAGGAAATGATCGATGAGGTTGCCACGATGGTGGTATAGAGTCAGCGGTGGTGATGGTGGTGGTGGTGGTGGTCGTAGCAGAGGTGGTGGTGGTCGTAGCAGCAGAGGTGGTGGTGGTGGTGTGGTGGTGGTGGTGGTGGTGGTGGTGGTGTGTGTGTGTGTGTGTGTGTGTGTGTGTGTGTGTGTGTGCGCGTGCGTGCGTGCGTGCGTGCGTGCGTGCGTGCGTGCGTGCGTGTGTGGCGTGTGTGCTCCTTCTCGGCTTCTTCCTCCATCACTTCCTTGATTTTATTTTCTCTTTCCCCTGATTTTAATTAGAGAGAGAGAGGTATGAGATTATTAATTATTGTCCCCCACCCCCCACCCCCCCCCCCCCCCCCCCCAACCTTCTTCCACCACTGCTGCCCCCTACCCCACCCCCACCCTTCACCATCACATCACCACCGTTCTTACCCGGTCTTGCTGTCTCCCTTTTCCTCCCCCCCCCCCTCCTCCCTATCTCTGTCTCTGACTGTCTGTCTGTCAGTCTGTCTGTCCGTCTGTCTGTCTGTCTGTCTGTCTGTCTGTCTTCTGTCCTCTCTCTCTCTCTCTCTCTCTCTCTCTCTCTCTCTCTCTCTTCCCACTGTCCTCCTCCCACTCTCTATCTCTGTCTGTTCTGTCTGTCTATGTGTCTGTGTGTGTCTGTCTGTGTGTGTCTGACCGTCTGTCTGTCTGTCTGTCTGTCTGTCTGTCTGTCTGTCTGTCTCTCTCTCTCTCTCTCTCTTTCAGACTATAAACAATCAGGCATTCTCCCATTTAAAGCCAAACTTCTAGACAATAAGGGACTCTTTATGCATAAGGTATTCCATGGAAATGCTCCACTTTCTCTAACAAATATGTTCACTTTTAACGACTATCGACATTCACATAAAATAAACCTCCCGTTTGCCATGATTTAATCTATACAAGTCTAGTATGGCGTCTTCCGGAGGTTGGCTATGGAACCATATTCCTCAAGAGCTTAAATATCAATCAGACTTGAAAAAAAAATTCAAGTCTGAAATTTTTAAAAAAAAAAAATATGTATATATACCCGAAAACGCATTGATATAATAATTCTCAATTCAGATTCAAGTTAACAAATATGTGATGTTCGAAGTTGACTTAATTCTACGCAAATTGCGGTGATCATCCTGCGCCGTTAATGTGGGTTTTTTTTTTTCAAAGTTTTTCGCGGGTATTTTATCCATGTCTGCTTTCATTGTCTTTCTCTTCCTTTATCTCTGCCTTTCTTTCGCCAGTCGGTCGGTCGGTCGGTCTCTCTCTCTCTCTCTGTCTGTCTGTCTGTCTCTCTCTCTCTCTCTCTCTCTCTCTCTCTCTCTCTCTCTCTCTCTCTCACCCCCCCCCCCCCCCCCCCCCCCCCCCCCCTTGCCCTGATCATTTTTTCTCGTTGTTGTTGTTGTTGGTGGTGGTGGTGGTGGTGGCGATGATGGTGGTGGTGGTGTTCATTGGTTTCTTTTTCTTCTTTCTTCTTTTTTGTCAAAGGTTCCCATGCAAGGAATTGTTGCATTTGTTCATGTATTTGTTTGACTTACTTTTTACTATATTTTGATTCTTTTTTTTCTTGCTCAGAGGGCTGGATGTAAAAAAAAAACAAACAAACAATATTCATGCTTAACCCACTACCCTCTTAAAAATAAAATTCGTTCGTTCGTTCGTCCGTCTCTCTCTCTCTCTCTCTCTCTCTCTCTCTCTCTCTCTCTCTCTCTCTCTCTCTCTCTCTCCTCTCTCTCTCTCTCTCTCATTTCGCTGGTCCCATACATTTTCTTATTTCTATGTATTCCATCTAACTTTAAGTTCAACTGTTTCTTTTTGTCTCCCCACTCCCATCGCCATTTGTATGTTTTACCCTTCACATCTGCCCCCCCCCCCCCCCCCTTTCCTTTGTAGCCTCCACTTTCAACATGAGGTTCTTCGAACTGATTCCTGTTTACATGAGAACGCATCGTTAATGACAGCAGACGGCTCCATTGTTTGATTGTTTGTTTGTTGTTGTTGCTGTTGTTTGTTTGTTTGTTTTTTTTCCATTTTCCCCGCATGTTCGACAGTCCTGTGGATGTCGTCAGTTTCCTCCCTTGTGCTTTTTGTTGCTTTGTTCGTCTTGATTTTCTTTATCAAAATAAACATATTACTGCTGCTGCTGCTGCTGCTACTACGACTACGACTACGACGACTACTACTACAGTGGCGACGACGACGACGGCGCTGCTGCTGCTGCTGCTGCTACTACTGCTGATGCAACCACCACCACTACTACTACTACTACTACTACTACTACTACTACTACTACTACTACTACTACTACTACTACTACTACTACTACTATGATGGCAATGACGACGACGGGGGTGACGACGACGACAACGACCGAAAACGCACACATGCAGGCACGGACGCACGGACTGATACATCTATGCATGAGCAAATACACACCCACACACACACACACACACAGACAGACAGACAGACCAGACAGACAGACACACACACACACACACACACACACACACACGGACGCGCGCGCGCGCGCACTCACTCACGCACGCACGCTCGCATGCGGTTACGCACGCACGCACACGCACACACACGCACGCCCGCGCACAACACACACACACACACACACACACCCACACACACACACACACACACACACACACACAAACACACACACACGCGCGCGCGCGCATGCACTGACACGCACGAAGAAGGAAAGAATGAACCACCCACCACAACAAATCTCTTGTTAATGAAGGGGGGGAAATAAGCACTTAAGAGGCCTATTTAAATTTGGCCTCCAGGGAAAAAAAAAGCAGTGAAGGGAAGGTGATTAGAGAAATCAGAAGACAAAACAAAAGAGCAAAGTGAAGGATTGGGCTCATTCCAAGAGACGCTCGACATCACTCGTGAACATTGAATCAACAGACAAAAGAACAAAATGGTCCGGAGGAGGACGAGGTTGAGGGGGGGGGGGGGGGGGGGGGGGAAACACAGGGGGGGGGGGGGGGGGGGGTGATGGGGGACACAGGGTTTGGATGGAACGTGTGGAGGAAGGGTTGGAGAACTGAGGAGCTGTAGGAGTTAAACTGGGATGCTGATAACAATAACACACATTCTCATTTCCTCAGTCGCCAGGCTTCTGTACGTTTGATGTGTATTTCTGAAGCTTCTATAAGCCCTTCTTATTCTTTTTTTTTTCCTTTTGTTTTTAAACTTTGCATACGAATGTCCATTAGTAAATGAAACACACAGGTGTGCATGGTGAGCAAGTGCCGACAAAACAAAAACAAAAAAAAGGGGAAAAATAGGGCGAAAAAAAAAATGGTTGTTGAATGGTTTTGTGCCGAATATGAGAAGATAAGTGGTTGCTCGTTCTTCGTTTTCATTGTCCTAAATGTTGTTCGTTGTTTGCCTCAAGAAGACTCAAGAGGTCCAAAGGCATCGTGTTTTGTCCTGTGTTCTGTTTGTCTGTAGTATCCTACAGAACGAGATACATTTTCTTTTTAAAATGTACTCCAATTTCCGTCTTCGGCCACCTTGCTTTGAAAGTGACTGTGGACAAACATTCCTCTCACGTAGCCCCACTCCACCGATACACAAAAAAAAGGTAGACTTCCAAACTCCTCCCTGTCAAGGTGGATTAGGAGAGCTGAGTGGGTGGGAGGGAGAGGAGGATAGGAATAGGGGGAGATGGCGGCTTTCTTTTTCTCCACATTCTTCTGTCTGTGTCTGCCTGTTTTCAATGTCTGGATCTTTTGTTCGAGAGAGAGAGAGAGAGAGAGAGAGAGAGAGAGAGAGAGAGAGAGAGAGAGAGAGAGAGAGACAGACAGACAGACAGACAGACAGACAGATCAACATTCACCAGTCATTCCAAGAAGAAAAGCAAATGGAATGCTGGACAAGTCAACAACACAGGTTCTCACTCGCCCCACACACCATCAATATGCCATCCACCCCTCGTAAATCCTTTGTCGTTCCCTGTTCTCCATCTCCTCTCCCCCTCCCCCCCCCCCCCCCTGTCCGTCAACCCTCCCTCCATTATACCCCCCCCCTTCCCAGTCAAACTCTCACCTTCCCTCCCCCATCATAACCTGCCATCATAAACTCAGTGACCTGCTCTGTCTATTCACCCTTTACATGTTCACCGCATTAACCGACAGTACATTTCTCACAATGGCTGAGCGACATTTGTTGATGAGAGTCAGGCGTGTGATTTTTAGCAGTTTCTCTCAGCATTTCAGCCCAGAACGGTGGTAACATGGAGGGGAATGGCACGAGTGTGATAGGAGGCACGTGAAAAACTGAGGAATGATGGAAGAAAGACAGAGAGATAAATACAAAAAGACTGAATATAAAGAGCATGAAAGGGACGGCAATCTTGAGCTTTTTGTTTTTTTTTTTTTTTGACCCTGTCGAATTGTATTTGTTTAGTGAAGAATTCTGTCTACGGCTTTAGTGCTTATATCTTCCGTTTTGAATCATTAAAACACACACACACACACACACACACACACACACACACACACACACACACACACACACACACACACACACTTTTGACACTTTTGTGTGTGGTGGGAGGTGGGTTTGCGTTGGAGGGGATGGAGGGAGGGGCGGGGGGGGGAGGGGGGGGGGGGGGGGGGGGCATCATTACTGAATGAGACTGGATGAGATGTCTGGAAGATGGTGGAGAAGGGAAGAGAGAGTTTCTCTGTAGCTGATTGATTAATTGATCGACGGATTAATTGATTGGACGAGGGATGTAGAAATTGACTGATGGACACATTTCTTGTGTGCTGCGAACCACGATGTCACATTTTTTGACACACACACACCACCCCACCACACACACACCACACACACACACACACACTTCGATGTGTGTGCGTGCGTGCGTGCGTGCGTGCGTGCGTGCGTGCTGTGTGTGTGTGTGTGTGTGTGTGTGTGTGTGTGTGTGTGTGTGTGTGTGTGTGTGTGTGTGTGTGTGCCTACATGCGTGCAAGTGTGCATGTGTGTGTGTGCGCGTGTATGTGAGCGTGCGTGCATGCATGCGTGTGTGTGTGTGTGTGTGTGTGGTGTGTGGTGTGTGTGTGTGTGTGTGTGTGTGTGTGTGTGTGTGTGTGTGTGTGTGTGTGTGTGTGTGGTGTGCGCGCGCGCGCGCGTGTGTGCGTGAGAGAGAGAGACAGAGAGAGACAGACAGACAGACAGACAGGACAGAGACAGAGACAGAGACAGAGAGACAGAGAGACAGACAGACAGACAGACAGACAGACCTACAGACAGACAGACGGACAGACAGAACAGTGTTAAAAAGACAAAAAAAAAAAAAAAAAAAAATAAAAATAAAGAAAGAAATTCGCAGCACATTTCATCATCCTTTTCAATTCTATCAGGAATGAGTTACTACCATCAACTCTGATTTCTCTGCACGCACGGCATTGTGACGACATGAGATATTAGGCATACCATTATTTGGGGAGTTTTGATCAGAACAAAATGTCTGGTCGTAAAGTGCAATGAGGATTCTAGTTATTTTGTTAATGTTCTGATGTGTCAATCATTTACTCAGAGCTCTATGACAACAAGCACATACCCAAGGAGAGAGAGAGAGAGGGGAGGGAGGGAGGGGAGAGAGAGAGAGAGAGAGAGAGAGAGAGAGAGAGAGAGAGAGAGAGAGGGAGAGAGAGAGAATGAGAGAGAGAACGAGAGATGAGATATAGAGATCAATGAGACTTCATTGCACCATTCTCCCTGATATTACCTCAGTAGACTTCAATGCATTACACCATTCTTCAAGCACCACTCTCCCTGGCATTACCTCAGTAGACTTCAATGCCATTTCTCCCTGATATTACCTCAGTAGACTTCAATGCACCATTCTCCCTGACATTACTTCAGTGGACTTCAATGCACATTCTACCAGTGGACTTCAATACATCTCTCAGTGGGACTTCAATGGCACCATTCTCCATGACATTACCTCAGTGGACTTCAATGCACCATTCTTCCCTGGTTACTACCACAATGGACATCAACTGCACCATTTCTCATGACACGCATTCGCAATATTAAACGACAGTGCATTTGCTCACACACACGATTTGAATGAGATTCTCTGAGCTATGGCCAGCTGAGTAGCTGGTTTTTTGCGTCACAGGAGTTTTCGGGTACTCGGAAAGACAGAAACACGGCAAAGCAGGGTGGTTGGGGGTTAATGATGAAATGACTGAGAGAGAGGAATGAGAAAGAGAGAGAGAGAGAGAGAGTGAGAGAGAGAGAGAGGAGAGAGAAGAGGAGAGCGGAGAGAGAGAGAAGAGAGAGGGGGGAGCAGGACTGTGGAGGGGAGGAGGAGGCGGGAGGAGGGAGGGAGGGGGGCGTGGGGAAAGCAGAGCAGACACAGGCAGACTTGTTTGGTTCCTTAATCTATGGCGTATTTGTCTGTGTCTGTGGGTGGGCGGTGGGGGTGTGGGGATGTGTGTGAATACACACAGAGAGAGAGAGAGGGCGGGGGAGAGAGAGAGAGGAGAGGAGAGAGAGACGGAGAGTGAGGGGAGAGGGAGAGAGAGGGTGGAGATCCGAGATAGAGAGAGAGAGAGAGACAGAGGACAGAGACGAGACAGAGAGAGATCCATATTCAGATTCACATTCAGATCTCTATTCTGTTAGGTCCGTAGCCCCCTGAGAAGGGCATACAAAGATAGAACAATATTCTGTAACCAAATTAATGACTCAAAAAATAAAGCAGAGCCACAAAAATAATACTTTTTTATGGTTTCAGCCTTCGAATCATTAATTCATTTCACTGCACATAATTTGTTACTTTCCAAACGCTTAATACACAGAAATAGCAATCAAGAATGCACTGATGAAAAATTTACCTTGCTACGACACAAACCTCCGAATCTTATATGGTTTGCTCAAATATAATGCAAACTGCTGTGCAAGTGCTTCATTTCCTTGATGCCATTATCATAATTATCTTAAATGAGCATGGTTGTCTATAGTAGTTTTGCGGAAAGAAACTCCTGCCGAAGATTTCTTAGTTCCTGGCAAGAGGAAAATTCAATGAACTTCATTATCAAGTGCCTCGTGGCATAATAGGCCGAGGAATCATTATCATCGAGTTTTCTATAAAGCGATTAAAATGTCTATTTCTGTGATATCGGATCTAAAGTTTGTTAAGCTGTATCTCATACATTTGCCGAAGTTCATAGAAAAATCAACGGGCATATGATGCTCTGCGTTTAACATAAGATAGATATCAAACCTATCACTTTCATGTGCATGAGAATACCAGCTTTGCCCATCTACAATCTATTAATCTCTGTCGAAATTCAAGAATAAAACTAGCTATGTAGCGATGTCTCCGACACCCTGACTTTCCCATACAAAGCCAAACCCATACTCATACAGCTTTAAACTTACTCGCGAGGGCTCAATTCAACTTGCCTCTAGGCGTCTATCTCAACTAACAGGTTGTAAGCTTTATGGGGTTACTTTTATGGCTGCATTCTAGTTAATTTTAACCAATAATGAATAGAGCTGACAACAGATGCTGATTATATAGAAATACTTATTTGTCTTCCATACACCAAATCGTTAGGCGTGTGTGCATAGATACTCCCCAAAACGTCTTTATTTTGCATATAAATGAATCTTCTCCACTTCAAAAGCAGCACTGCTGACACTCCATAGCTCAGCGCCATATTGTACAGTTGGTTGAATATGAGAATCAAACAGTTTTAAGAATAGTGTCAAAGGATTGT
>JADBJO010004601.1:86830-89330 GCA_016801955.1 Conus betulinus
AAAGCTTGCGCAGTCAACGAACCTGTGAATTTGTTTTCATTTATTTTGACGAGCCAATAGTGAACAAGATTAGAACCGGGCAGTTCGCTAACATTGATTTAAGATTTTTTTTTAAATTAAACGAGATTAGTGACTGTGGTGTAGCTGAATGATGTGTCTCTAAATTGTAATTGTTTGGGATAGAGCAAATTGTACTAGGAGACGTGAGAGACTTTGACAGACCTGATGATATTGAAATAGGTCTGTAAGTTCATGGGTTACTTGTAGCTGCAAGTCTATGGACAGAAATTGTTTGGGCTGGCATAAGAATATTCAGAAAGTAACTCTGGTCAATACAGAAATGGTACACATCAGTTAAGCAGTCTGTGATTATAGGAACACACAGTTTGAGAATGTTAACCATCTCAATCATCATGACCACTAGTGCCTCCTTGCCTGAAGTGTAAAAGATGAATGTAAACTTCGTGCACCACACACAGGGCAACGACAGCTTCTGACAATATAATTTTCAGAATAATAACAGTTTAAAAAAAAAAAAAGTATTCAAAGTCAATAAGGAAAGTTCGATGAGAGTTCTGGTTAAAGATGATTTATAAGAAAATAGTGTTTTGAATCATCGGTTGAAACGCTTTTAATAGAGGTTGGCATTTTCTCGACTTAAGTAGTAGTAGTAGTAGTAGCAGCAGCAGCAGCAGCAGCAGCAGCAGTAGTAGTAGTAGTAGTAGTAGTAGTAGTAGTAGTAGTAGTAGTAGTAGTAGTAGAAGTAGGAGGAGGAGGAGGAGGAGAGGAATAGGAGTAGGGGTAGTCGGATTAATTTGTGAGAATACAAACGGCTTTCCAAATTGATTTAGAATTACCATATCCTTTCCAAGAAGAGAGAGAGAGAGAGAGGAGAGAGAGAGAGAGAGAGAGAGAGAGAGAGAGAGAGAGAGAGAGAGAGAGAGAGAGAGAGAGAGAGAGAGAGCAACTGATCAAACAGCTCAAGAACAAACTCTTGACATTTTGACAAAGAAGAGCAAAGTGAAGATGACGACAGCTGACGCCCCCAAATCAGTCTGACATTTTTTTGTTTTGTTTGTTTGTTTTTTCTGATACTCCCACAAGGAGCAGCTCACATCTCCGCCCTCATTATTCGTGCCACTCCCACCGACACAACCCCGGAGTAGTAAGCTCATTTTTACCCCCCATCTGGATAAGTTTGGGCTAGCCGGGATTTACCCCGGTGTGTGAGTACGCCCGTGCATGCGTGGGAAAGAAAGACGGCAATATGACAATGTGACCAAGTGCCAATGTGACCAAGTGCCAATGTGACCAAGCGTAGTTGTGACAAAATGTCGTTGTGACCACGTGTCGTTGTGACCAAGTACCGTTGTTGCTTCATCCCGGTTTGCCTCTTTTAACTCTTTTACAGCTATTTAGAGTCTCTTGAGTATCTGTGTGCCTTAGCTTGTACAATTCAGATGACTAGTGGTCAGTGCCACTGACCACTGGTCATTATGACGTAAATCGGAGATTTTAACTATTTAACAGCTAATTAGTGTTTTCCCGAGTGCTTGTGTACACTTGTACAATGTAGATTACTTGTGGTCAGTGCCACTGACTACTGGTCATTATGACATAAATCGGAGATTTTAACTATTTCACAGCTAATTATAGTCTCCCGAGTACCATGTGTACCTTGTACAATGCAGACGACTGGTGGTCAGTGTCACTGACCACTGGTCACTATGACGTAAATCAGATATTTCGACTATTTTTTCAGTTAATCAGTATCTCATGAGTGTTTGTATACCTTGTGCAATGCAGACAACCAGTGGTCAGTGTCACTGACCAATGGTCACTTTAATGTATATAAGAGATTTTAACTATTTTTACAGCTAATTAGTGTCTCCTGAGTGCCTGTGTACCTTGTACAATCTAGATGACTGGGGGGGTCAGTTCCAGTTCCAACTGGGGGGGGGGGGGGGGGGGGGTAAGTTCCAGCTAGTCCTGGAATGACCCCGGGGATAAAGGCAGGCTAGCCCAGACTTGTATATGCCTACAAATTTTCAGAAAGATAGGCTTAGCACTTTCTGAGATTTTCCATAAAGAAGAAAACCGTTGTGGGCCAATATAGCCGTTAGTAACGCTATAACGGTAAAAATGAAACATCGGGCATCATCCGTGACCCATATTGAACATACCTACCCATCTTCAGAAAGATCGGCCACGCTCTTTGTGAGATATCCCATAAAGAAGAAAAAAAAACCGTTACGGGCCGTTATAGCCGTTAGTAACGGCTATAACGGTAAAATATAACATCAGACATCATCCGTGATCCATAATGAACATACCTACACATTTTCAGAAAGATCGGCCTAGAAGTTTTTGTCTGGATCGAGTGGAACACATTTTGACCACGGACAGACACACAGACAGACAGACAGACACACAGACACGCAGACAGCATTTCTTCGCTCCCATTGTAAAGTACTCCCTGATCTATGAGAACTGGGAGTAC
>JADBJO010004601.1:94330-106830 GCA_016801955.1 Conus betulinus
ATAAATGACGATGGAAATGAACAAAGCGTCAGAACGTGATGGATTGAGCATCTGCTAAGAGATGTTAGGAATCCATAGATGATAATAACATAACTAGCTCACACGTCAAGGATGAGCGAGAGGACGATGAGAGAGAGAGAGAGAGAGAGAGAGAGAGAGAGGAGAGAGGGAGAGAGAGGAAGGAGAAACGAGAGGCGAAAGAGAGAGAGAGGAGAGAGAGAGAGTGAGAAGGAGAGGAGAGAGAGGAATCAGAGAGGAGAAGAGAGAGAGAGAGAGAGGAGAAGAGGGAGACTGACCACAATATCACTGAGACACAGTGTCAGAGACCAGTGAGAGAGAGAGAGAGAGAGAGAGAGAGGAGAGAGATACTGACCACACTGGACACAATTTCACTGACAGAGTGTCAGTGTCAGAGAGAGAGAGAGAGAGAGAGAGAGAGAGAGAGAGAGAGAGAGAGGGAGAGAGAGAGAGTCGAACAGCACATCGACAGCCACACCATCTGGAAAAGAAAAAAAAACGGGATCCACCTTTAGCCACACACACACACAACACACACACACCACACCTCCCCAGCACTCCATGTCATTTCGAACCCCCCTTTTTTCCCTCCCCCTCTCTCCCCTCAGCCCCCATTCCCACAAACTATCCACCCCTCACCCCAGCATCCCTGACATTAACTCAATGAACTGCACTACACCATTCTTCTCCCCCCGACACGTTTTTTCGCATTAAACGACCAGCACGTTTCTCACACTGGCTGAATGAGATTCCCTGAGGTTTGGCCAGGCGATTAGCTGTTTTCGCACGCCCACAGAGGCGCAGCCACTCGGAAAAGTGGTAAACATGGGAAAGGTGGTGGGTGGATGGAGGGGGAGGGGGATGTAAGGAAAAGGGAATGAAAAGAAAATGGATTTGAGAGAGAGAGAGAGAGAGAGAGAGAGATGAGAGAGAAGAGAGAGAGAGATACTGACACTGACACAGTTTTATAGCCAATAGCAAATAAGCCCTGTTTGCAAGGGGTTGCAATTTCTGCATTAACAGCATGCGTCATATATCTGCCATTGAAGACAAAAAAAAGACATAGCAATCAAACAGTTTAACTAGAAAATTCAAATCTGCAATCAGTAACACAAACGTTTACGGATACACCACTTACACATATACACCGCACGTGCGCACGCACATCACACACACACACACACCACACACACACACACACACACACACACACACACACACCACACAAACCACTCACTCCGCACACTTCAGTAATCCATTGTCTTCGACCATCTAGCCATGAAAAATACATGATAAGCGCTAACAGAGGATTCATACATCGTCACACATTTTGGCTCAACAAATTGTTTAAGATATTCTTTCTTTCGAAAATCACTAGCTTCTGCTATATATCTTGCAAATGATATAGTATTTTTGTTCGTCCTGTCTGGATAGAACTGCTACGAGATCTTTTCTTTGTGCAGCTGGCTCCCTAAAAATTTTGCATCTCTTTCGAATATCTGCGTAAGCAGGACAATCAAAAACAAAATAAACTTCGTCTTCACTGTTGTTTTCCCTCTACACACATGTGGGGCATGCTTTTATTGTCCGATGCTTCGAACCATTTTCTGTTTGCATTAAGGCCCAGTGTTCTAGTTCGAAGTTTTGTTAAGTTATGTTTTATGCCATTTATTTGTAATAATCGTGAAATACTTTTCCATTTCCAAACTACTTTTAAATGAGAGAAACCATTCATATTTGACGTTTCCATCCATGCTGGAATGCCAGTTTTGTCTGTAAGAACAAATTAAACGATCAGTAAATTCGGACATAAACCTCGCAGTATTGCCTACACCCTGACCAAAATTCCAAACGATACCCAAACCATTTTCTGTTAGTATTTTCTTTACACGAGACACCCAATTAAATTTTCCCATATCGTGTTTAGCAAAAGCATTTCATACGCTTGACTACAGAGTCTGGTGGTAGGTAAATGAACTAATCTTAACCAGTATTTAATTGAGTTGATATATGTTCGCATAAACAAGAGGATGTCGACCACTTTTCACCATAAACTATCTTATTTGATGCATGTAACGGTACACGCATAACACGTTTTTATTGCATAAGTGTGAACTTTTTTTCCATGGGGGATGTTGTCCAACAGACCCCACACTTCAGATGCATATGTCAGGATTGATTGTATCTGGGTGTCGAATAATTTCCAAAACAAACCCCATCAACTGAATTCAGTCTTCGCATTGTTCTTAGAATCTCAATGACCCCACTCTTTCCTTTCCTACCGTCTCCAGCCAGCATGCATTTGTCATTTCTCCCATTCTCTCTCGCATCAGGAAAATGTAACTCTTCTCTTCTCTGAGTCGCCTGCGTCATTCTTCACTCCCTTCAACGAGTGCATGATTCCACCTCTCGATTCAGAATGAAAGATCTGATCTCACCCTCCCCCACCCCACCCCACCCCCACCCCTCCCTTCTCTCGTGCAGTGTCTCCACTGGCTACTTGTCTCGCTGAAAGATTCCAGACTTTTTGGTGTCCATCCATTCACTGCTCTGGCCTGTCCTACCTCTGTGACTGTCTTCCCCTCTCTCTGCCATCCCGTTCTTGAATTCCTCGTCAGTTCAATCGTTGTTCCTGAATTTCCAAGTTGCAATAATGAACCAGCCGGCACCTCTCTCTCTCTCTCTCTCTCTCTCTCTCTCGGGGTCTCTCTCTCTCTCTCTCTCTCTCTCTCTCTCTCTCTCCCTCCTCTCTCTCCTCTCTCTCCCCTCTCTCTCCTCTCTCTCTGTGTGTGTGTGTGTGTGTGTGTGTGTGTGTGTGTTGTGTGTGTGTGTGTGTGTGCGTGTGAAGTGCTCTCTTTCCTTTCCTTTACTTCTGCTTTGCATCTGATTTGTTATCGAGATGAATCCCTTTTCGATTCTTCTATTACTTTATTTCCAAATGCTTTGTTTGTTCATATTTAGTGAGCTGTTTTCAGTTTGCCTTTTTATATTCCACAGTTTTTTTTTTCTTCTCTTTTCCTGGCGCTGCAGATATGATCTTGTCCCCCCCCTTGACACAAGACTGCATAGGTCATGTCAATAAAATATGTCTGAAGCTGAAGCTGAAGTCTCTGTCTGGTCTGTCTGTCTGTCTGTCCCTGTCTGTCTGTCTGTCTGTCTGTCTGTCTGTCTCTCTCTGTCTCTCTCTCTCTCTCTCTCTCTCTCTCTCTCTCTCTCTCGTCTCTCCCTCTCTCCCTCTCCCTCTCCTCTCTCCCCCCCCTCCTCTCTCTCTCTCTGCTCTCTCTCTCCTCCCCACCCACCCACCCTCTCTCTCTCTCTCTCTTCCTCATCCTTTTCTTCGTCATCACAAACACTGTGCGTTTATAAATTAGCCTCAACACATTGTCCCTCTGATTTCCGTCTCCAGGTTTGTGTTTTTTTTTTCTCTTTTTTTGTTATATTTAATGTGAGAGTTTTGCTGCTCACCCCCCCCCCACCCCCCCCTCTTTTTCTTTCTTTCTTTCTTCTTTTTTGTTTTTATCAGTTAATATGCAGGCGTGCAAACACAGATGTCCTGAAAATAAATTGGTAATTTACTTATGACGTAATTCACAGCATAAAGAATAAAGACTTGATAGAATGCTTATGGCATCTTCACTTACTGAAGTAGGAGACAATTCCTTACGAAAATAATGAATGTGTCGTGTTGTAGACAAAGAAACAGACACAGATCCATTTATTACCAAGAACATCTTTCGCCGAACGGGGAACAAGATTTGATGATATAGAAGTGATCAAAGATATACCATGGTGTTTAACGTTTTTTAAGGAGATCCACAGCATGAAATGCCTGGGCTACGTTTCTAATGAGAGAGAGAGAGGAGAGAGAAGGAGAGATGAGAGAGAGAGAGAGAGAGAGAGGGAGAGATAGAGAGAAGAGAGAGAGAAGAGGGATAGAGAGAGAGAGGAGAGGGAGGGAGATGAGCGAGAGAGGCAGCCAGACGAAGACAGAAGGAAAAACAGGAGACAGACAGAACCAGTGAAGAAACCATAGAAAAGAGAGAGAGAGAGGAGAGATAGAGAGAGAGAGAGAGAGAGAGAGGAGAGAGAAGAAGAGAACAGAGAGAGGGGGAACATAGAGTAGAGAGATACCATTTCAACATCCCCACCAACATTCCCCCCCCCTCCCCCCCCAAAAAAAAAAAAAAAAAAAAAAAAAAAAAATCAAATGAAATATTATAGGGGTCTGTCACCACCACAATGTTCTCGCTCTCGCCGCACATCTCAAACATGCCATCCACACCCCTAATAAACACCCCTCCTACCAAACCCCCCGCCGCGCGCCACACGCACAACCCACACCCCGCCAACTCTGCCATCCTATGATCCTCAACTGATTAACGGCACTTAGCCTATTTGCCCCTTCAAAAACCACGTTTACCGGGCATTACACTGTGCCCAGTAACTCTCTCAGAATGGCTTAGCGCTATTTCATCATATTGACGAGAGAGAGAGAGGCAAAAGCGATTCCAGGTTTCATTCACCCAAGTCCTCAGCCACGCAGTTTCAGTCAGTTCAGTCCACACCACACAAAAAAAAACAACAAAAAAATGAAGATGAACAGCTTCAACGGACAGGTTAGCCTCGATCCCCCACATGCAAGAACGCCATCAAGCAAGCCAGTTGTTTTTTTTTTTTTTTTTGTTTTTTTTTTTATTTCTTCCAGCGTGTCTTTTTTTTGGCTGCGCAGCATGCGCAGCAGATGGAGATCAGAGAGATATAAGATAGAGAGAGAGAGTAGAGAGAGAGAGGAGAGAGAGAGAGAGAGAGAGAGAGAGAGGGAGTGCGTGAGTGAGAATAGAGTGAGGTAGAAGTTCAGCGCGAGAGGAGGAGAGTTAGGTGGAGTGAGTGCGTGAAAGAGAGAGAGAGAGCAGAGGAGTGAGAGAGAGAGAGAGAGAGCGAGAGGGAGAGCCGAGAGAGAGAAGAGAATAAGAAGCAAGAACCACAACAAACAACAACAAGAGGGTGTGAGGAAAAACCTGGGGGGGGAGGGGGGGGGTACAGTAGACATAACAAATAGGTGAAACAAGCAATAATAATAACTCAGAAAACAGGTGGCGGTTGGTGACCTTAATCCACACCCCCATGGGAGAAAAGACATGACCCCCCCAATATTAAAAAAATAATATAAATATAAGAAAACAGGGAGTTTGGCGACCCGCTTGACCCCCCCCCACCCCCCCCACCCACCCGCCCACACCCCTTGATTTTATTTTTTTGTTTTTTCTGGTCAAGAATTTTCTGTGGCGATGTTCGTTCATTTTTCATCATATTTCAAACATCATAACCCCAAAAAAAATCCTTTCTACTCAGACTGTGTATGGTAAGCGAATAGCCGAGGTTGTGGTGTAGTGTGGTGTGTGTGTGTGTGTGGTGTGTTGTTTGTGTGTGTGTGTGTGTGTGTGTATTGTGTGTGGTGTGCGAACATAAACTAATACCTACCCTGCATATGCAAGCTTCCACACATATGAATATGAAGAAGTGGAAATAACATCAAATCCTCCTCTTTTTTATTAATTGACGGGAAAGAGCGTTAAAAATGCACAGCAGCACCGTACGTAATTCGAAAAATCTCTGAATTATCCAGTATTCTCTTATTAATTTTACGAAATCGTCTCATTATCCAGAGCAAAAACGAGTGAGGTCCATGTCCATTGGAATTAGGCAAGCAATATCCAAATCCGAACTAGGTAAGTCCAAGGATTAAGCCTAAACCTTAACTTTCCAATAAGCGCTACACCCAATCAACGTATCACTCACACTTGAGCGAGCATGGGGAGTCGGTAGACTGAGAACCACAATGCAGTCAAGAGCATGGGGCGAAGTGAAAAACTGGGAGCTGTAGAAAAAAAAAGGATAGAAGACAGATTGGGGGTGTGGTGGAAGTGTAAAGGAAAAGGTAGGAATGGTTGGGGTGAACGTGGTAGAGAGGGGAAGGGAAGAGAGAGAGCGAGCGGGGATACTGGTCAAAAATACAAACGACGGCTAGGAAGAGCAAACCTCCCTCTCTTCCCTCTTCCCCCCTCAACGCCCTCCGCCCCTTCCTCTCTTTTTTCTTTCCCCTCATAAACCGAACTCCCCCCTTCTCAAATCGATGGGAGGTTTCAGAACCACACCAGTTAAGTTCACACGTTAAATGGTTGGTGTTTTTAACTGAAACAAGGTTAAAGAGAGTGGAGTTTAGAGAGCTGTGAGGAACCGACGGGAGAACCATGAGTTCCAGAGAGAGAGAGAGAGAGAGATGAGAGAGAGAGGAGAGGAGAGAGAGAAGAGAGATAGTTCAATGAGATCCGGACATTTAGAAAGAAAGAGAAAGAAAGCGCAAACTGTTTCAATGAGCTCCCTGACATTTGCAAAAAAAAAAAAAAAAAAAAAAAAAACCTGAAAAGAAAACAATGGACATGACAACCAACCTCCCCAAAATACCCACAAGGAACTCCTCATTTTCCCACCCTCTGTGTTTCGTGGCTCTCTCATCACACCATCCCTGACATTAATTCAATGGATCAAGCTGGATGCAACATATCAAGCCATCAATCAATCAATCAATCAATCAATCAATCATCAATCTATCTAATCTATCTATCTATCTATCTATCTATCTAATCTATCTATCTATCTATCCATCTCTGTCTCTCTCCTCTCCCCACCACAACAACACACACACCCACACACACACACACACACCACCACACCAACACACACACACTTCTTTGCTAGGGAATTCATTGACAATCCACTTCTCCTTTCCAAAAAAACAAACATGCAGCTGTCTGCACGCACCCCCTGGTATACCCTGAAGAAAAGAAAAAAGAAAACAAAAAGAGGGGCACCATGGAATATGCTCAGTAGTGTAGGTTATGTATCTAACATCGTGTCAATAGTCTTTGTGTGATTATATGTACACACCGAACATTACACCGACATTAACAACACCGACACACACACACACCATACATTCACACACACACACACCCACACACCACAACACCGCACACCACCAACCCACAAACCGACACACCCACACCAGACACACACACACACACACACACACACACACACACACACGGCACACACACACACACGCACACACCACGCACGCAACGCACGCCACGCACGCACTGAACACGAATGTCACACCCACACACACACACACACTACACACAACACATTCTATACACACACCGTTCTCATCTCTCCAATCTCTCTACTCTCGCTCTCTCAAAAAAAAAATCTCTCTTCTCTCTCTCTTCTCGCTTCTCTCCTCTCAAATCCTCTCTCCTCTCTCTCTGCTGTCTCTGTCCTGTCCTCTCTTTCTGTTGTCTCTCTTCCTCTCTCTCTCATCTCTCAGTCTCTCCGTCTATTCACTACCTCTCAGTCTCCTTCTCCTCGAATCCTCCTCTCGAGTCTATCTGTTCTCACTGCTGTCCCGGTCCTGTACCTCCTCTCTCTCTTCTCTCACCTCTCTCCTTCTCTCGCTCTCGTCATCATCTCATCTCTCTCTGTCACATCAAGATACTGTGTAGCGAACCGACGTAAAAAAACTCTACTACATCTACACTAACAACTACTACTACTACTTACTACTACTACTACTACTACTGGATCGAGTTGGAGTACTGTTTGATTGAAAGGGGCAGTCCAGTTAGCTGGCAACAGGAAACATGGTGGCTTTCTTATCCCACACTCCTCTGTCTGTGTGGGCCTGTGTATAAGCGTCGGCTTTCTCGGAGTGTTCAGGGATTTGTCCAGGACAGGGTTTTCTTTTCTTCTTTTCTTGCTTTTTTTTTTTTCCCCCCATTTCCTTCTGGATTAAGGCTGTGGCTCAGTGTTTCTCCTCTCTCACACTCTTTGTCTCTGTCACTGCCCCCCCCCCCCCCCTCTCTCTCTCTCTCTCTCTGTGTTATAGTGTGTGTGTTGTGTGTGTGGGTGTGTGTGGTGTGTGTGTGGTGTGTGCGTGTGCGCGCGCAGAGCGTTCGTGAGTGTGTGTGTGTGTGTGTGTGTGTGTGTGTGTGTGTGTGTGTGTGTGTGTGTGTGTGTGTGTGTGTGTGCACGCGTGATAGATCAGTTAGTCATTGCTGTGTATGGCTCTGTTCCACTTTCCTCGGTTGGTGTAATGTGTAAAATAAAAAAAACATCGGAGAACATTATCAGCCCGGCTCTACTTCATACCATTTATTTTCTTTGTACTTTTTCTCCTGTAACATATGCCCTGATTTGTACAATCACCTGTGATACGTGACGTGTGCGTATGCTCTCTCTCTCTCTCCTCTCGCCTCTCTCTCTCTTCTCTCTCTCTCTCTCTCTGTCTGTCTCTGTCTCTGTCTCTCTCTGTCTCTGTCTCTCTCTCTCTCTCTTCTCTTTTTTTTGTATCCTTCCTTCTCCACTTCTCAGACTTACATAAGGAAAACAATGTCAGTGACTGAAGATCGCTATTCTGGCTCTCTCCCATCCTATCCAGTTTTACGTCCTCTTTCCATGTCTGTGTTCTTCTTTCCTTAACTTCTGTGTTGTCGCTGTCTTTTCCGTGTTTCGTCCACGTTATGGTGGAAACACATATGGCAGATAGGTATTAGATTGTAGACCAGAATATAGAATAGCATTGAATGCACTGGGGAGATTTGGAAGGCGATGATATTGACTCATTTTGTTTTCTTAACCATCATCTTTCGCTGTTCGCTCTCTCTCTCTCTCTCCCACTATCTCTCTCTCTCTCTCTCTCTCTCTCTCTCTCTCTCTCTCTCTCCTCTCTCTCTCTCTCTCTCTCTCGTGCCATGCAACATCCCAACTCCCTTCCCCAGCTGTCAATGGTGTCATCAAGACTCCCCTCCCTCCTCCCGCTTCATCCCTCTCCCCCTACTCAGCCCCACTCCCACAACTCTCCATCCCTACCACAACATCCCTGACATTAACTCAATGAACTGCACTACACCATTCTTCTCCCCCCAGCACGTTTTTCGCATTAAACGACATCACGTTGCTCACACTGGCTGAATGAGATTCCCTGAGGTTTGGCCAGGCGATTTAGCTGTTTTCACACCACAGAGGCGCAGCCACTCGGAAAAAGTGGTAACCCGGTGGAAAGGGTAGAAGAGAAGAGGGGAAAAAAAACGCGCGCGCGCGCGCGCGCGCGAGAGAGAGAGAGAGAGAGAGAGAGACAGAGAGAGAGAGAGAGAGAGAGAGGCAATGGTCAAACACCCCTAATCCTCACTGTCAAGAAGGATTTCTTTCAACCAGGATTCGTTTCCATGGACTCGTCTGTATTTTTTGTTTTGACCGATCCGCTTCTTTGAACTTTGACCCCAATGTGTGTGTGTGTGTGTGTGTGTGTGTGTGTGTGTGTGTGTGTGTGTGTGTGTGTGTGTCTTTGTCAGGTGAAGAAGGAGGGGATAAGGATAGAGGATGTGGGAAGGGGGGGTGGTGGAGGAGAGGAGGAAGTGTTATATGACCTCAGGTATCGTTGTTGTGTGAAGCTTTTGGCTTGTCTATTTCTTTGTTTGTCGGCGCCTGTCTTTGTCATTTACTAGAAAAAAAAGGCTCTGCAATTCAGTCAGTCTGTCTCTTCTGTCTGTCTATCTGTCTGTCTCTCTGTCTGTCTGTCATCTATCTGTCTGTCTGTCTGTCTCTCCTCTCTCTCTCTCTCTTTCTCTTTTTCCCCTTCTCTCTTTGTGTGGCTGCCTATCTGTCATTTGCCTGCAAGTCTCTCTCTCTCTCTCTCTCTCTCTCTCTCTCTCTCTCTCTTCTCTCTCTCTGCCTCTGTCGACAAAAAAAAAAAAAAAAAAAAAAAGCTTTGATTTTAAGTTTTGATGTTAGTTTTTCTTTCAAACTTTTACATTCAAAATTTAGTATTAGTGGTGGTGGTGGTGGTGGTGGTGGTGGTGGCGGCCAGTGATGGCAGTGGCAGGAGCGGGAGCAGCAGCAGCAGCAACGGAAGTGGTGTAGTAAAAGTAGTAGTTATTAATTTCTTTCAACGTGCAAGATCAAACCAAGCCACTTTGATTGAACCTTATTATTGATGACAGGTTTTAAAACCGTTTTGCGTTTCAACGTCTTCAGTTTGTTTACCATTTGTGTGAAGTTGAAAAGAACTGCAGGACATATGTTGAGGCTGCTGTGGTTTGGCCATAGGCACATATTTTCGTCTGGAGACTCTTGCGGTGTCACTCTGGTGAGTTGATTAGTCCATTGTTGCTACTCTCTGTAAATGGATGTGATGTCATGATAATGCAAAGTGCGAGAATACATGGTCATGTCATCTGTAAACATTGCACACCCCCAATGAAAATGTCCTCAGTGATGTAGATTAGAATTAACAAAGGCCCTAGAATAGCACTTTGGAGACACACTAAAGCTTCTTGTCAAAGACACAGATCCATTTTGTGCTACTACTCTCTTTTATTCCAGCAAAAAACATGACGACGAGACATCAGAGGTTTGCGATGAATTTGAAGTTTTGCATGGGAACAGTGTCACTGACAACGACAAAAGGTGGGGTAGTGTGTGTTATGATGGTTATGTTTACTGTTATTCTTTTTCTTCATTTCATTTCATTGCACGAGAGAGAGAGAGAGAGAGAGAGAGATCGAGTTTGGAGAGGGGAGAGGAGCAGAGGAGAGAGAGAGAGAGAGAGAGAGAGAGAGAGAGCGAGAGAGGAGAGGACTGAGAGAGAGGAGGAGGAGAGAGAGAGAGGAGAGAGAGAGAGAGAGGAAAGGCTGACAGAAAGAAAAAAAAGAGACAGGCAAGCAGACAGCAGACAGATATAAACAGAGATGAAACAGACGTACAGACAGACAGAGACATACAGGAGACATTCAAACAGACAAGAGACAGCAAAACAGACCAGACAGACAGACAGCAGACAGGCAAATAGACAGACAGACAGACAGCAGAGAACTCAGAAACTTTGGAATCTAATTGAGAACTGTATAACTATAAACAAAGGGTAACGTATCTGACTTGGTTCAAAAGGAAATCAGGCATAAATTTGAAGCTGAAAGAACTCAGTTTATGATGTTCAAACAAAACACATGCCCATAATATGTTGTCAAAAACTGGACACGGACCGAGATAGCATATTAGTCATGAGAGAGAGAGAGAGAGAGAGGGAGAGAGAGCGAGAGAGAGAGGAGAGAGAGAGATGACTCGGAGAAGAGAGAAGAGAGAGGAACTCGGACTCGGAGACTTAAGAGAGAGAGAGAGCGGAGAGAGAGGAGAGAGAGAGAGAGAGAGTCTCTTCCAAACGTTCAGCCACCATTCTGCTCAGGAAGGCAAACGAACGATGTGAACAGCATATCTTCTCACTCGCCGCACACATCACCGTGCTATTCACCCTCACACACCCTCGTCATCTCCTGTTTTCCGCAGTACCCCCGCCAATCTCCCCATCATAACCCGTCATCATCAACTCAATGCACAGCACTGCCTATTCACCCTCAACACGCTTATCGCATTAACTGACAGTACATTTCTCAGAATGGCTGAGCGAGATTTCATGAGGGTTAGGCAAGCAATGTTAGCTGTCTTTGTATCCAGATTTTTGGCTGCCCTGAACAGTCTTGTAAACGTGGAGGGAAATAGGAAAGGAATGCGAACTGATTTACAGACTTAGTCCTCTTCGCTCCTTGAGAAGCATAGGGCCTCAACTGCAACCTTCCACCTCTGTCTGTCCCTGGTACAGGTCTTGATCCCCCTCCAGGTCAGGCTGGAGGCTCTCAGCTCGTTTAGCAAGCTCCTCCTACACGTCTGCTTTGGGCGCCCTCGCTTCCTCTTGCCCTGCGGGTTACACTCGAGCGCCTGCCTGGTGATGTTAGAGGGCTTCTTCCGCAGTCTGTGTGGCCAAACCCATCGCCACTTCTCTTCCTGACCTGGACGTCTGTTGGTTTGGCTGTGTTGGTTTACCCTCGTCCACAGGTCGGTGTTTGGCACTCTGTCGAACCATCGCAAGTGGAGGATCTGCCGGAGACATTTATTGATGAAAGGTTTGGATCTTCGTGGAGGTGTTGGTGGTGACTCGCCAAGTCTCTGACCGGTAGAGTAGAGTGTGAAGAGAGGGGTGAAAAGAAGATAAAAAAGAATGAGTGGAGAAATAATGTCGTCACGAACAATCAAACAAAAACAACAACAACACACAACAACAACAACAGCCAGAGAAAGGTCTTTTGAAGAACGAGAGGGGTGAGAGGGGTGGAGAGCTGGGTCTGCCGCACGGTGCCAGCCGACGTGTAGTTGCCTTGGTCAGGGTTGGGGTCCAGGGTTTGACTAAACGTCACGGCATCGTGGGAGTAACTTACTGTCGCTTCGATGCAGAAAAAAAAAAAAAAAATCCCCAGAACAACAGAACAAGGGTCAGCCGAAACAGAACACCGGATGAGCGGGAACGCGATGTCAACATGGCCATCCACTTTGCTTTTTGATGGCAACCCTTTTCCACATGAAAATAATAT
>JADBJO010004601.1:114330-116830 GCA_016801955.1 Conus betulinus
AATAAATAAAATAAAAATAAATAAATAATTTTAAAAAATGGAACGAAATAAAAAGAAATACAAATGAAAAAAAATATCGGGATGACCGGGGGGGGGGGGGGGGGGGGGGGGGGGGGGGATTATTATTATTTTTTTTTTTTTTATCAGATTTTAGAGAGAAACCGCCATTGCCCTTCTAGTAAACCTGATGACAAGTGGTGTTCTGAGAGAAAATTAAAAAAAAAAATCATTATTGATTCTTTTCCTTCAGGGTCAATAACGTTTCTTCTCGGATAAGGAAAAACCTCGGAAATCATGTATCATGGGCTCGTGCAAAATAACTATGTTTGCCTTTTTTTTTTTTTTTTTTTTTTTTTGCATGATAAAAAGAAGTCATTACTCTTCAGGAAAACTGTGACAGGTAGTGATTTCCTGAGGGAGAACGTGTGATCATAGTTTTTTTTTTTTTTACGAAGAATGAGAAAGCTTCCATCTCTAAAACAGAGGGGGAAACATTTATTATTAGCCTATAACTTCGTTTGCTCTAGTAAAAGCTGGAAATCAGTTATCAGCGTTGTCAACCTCGAGAGAGTAGTTGTTCTATTTCAAGACATCAGGAAAATTAGGAGAGTAATCATCATTCATGTTTTGCTCAGAGGAAAAGGTTTTATTACCTGGAAAGAAAATCATCATAGTGGGTGGAAAAGGCGAATGCTACAACCACTGTTTGTTAAATCAGAATTTTTTTTTGTTTTTCGGAGGAAAACCAAGAAGAAGAAGAAGAAGTGATTATAGGCCGGGGACTATGCTCCCCATGCTGGCCCACAAGAGTGGTCGATACTTGTCAAACAACCCCTGCAGTGGAGGGGAAACCGATGTGTTTGTAGCAGCCAACCCTTCACACAGTGATAGCAACATCTGAATACACGTTGATTTTGTTGTTTTGACATCAGTGTTGTTTTTTGTTGTTGTTAACATGTTCTGTCAGGCTGTATAGCTGCGAAATGTAGCTACATGTTTTATTTCTGCTACATAATACTACTTATGCTATTTTTTATAGACAAGAAGTCATCGATATTTACTCTTGAATGCGTGAGTCTGTCCCTAAAACGCGCGAGTGAGTGTGTGTGTGTGTGTGTGTGTGTGTGTGTGTGTGTGTGTGTGTGTGTGTGTGTGTGTGTGTGTGTGCGTGCGTGCGTGCGTGTGTGTGTGTGTGTGTGTGTGTGTGTGTGTGTGTGTGTGTGTGTGTGTGTGTGTGTGCGTGCGTGCGTGCGTGCGTGCGTTCGTGCGTGCTGCGTGCGTGCGTGTGCGTGCGTGTGTGTGTGTGTGTGTGTGTGTGTGTGTGTGTGTGTGTGAACCTAATAACAGGCTATTTCTTAGCTGACTGGATATGTCCTACATTTAAGGGGCAGAACGCTGTGTTGTAAGATGGAGAGAGGGACTAATGCTATTGGACAGTCCATCTATCAATTGTCTGCTACGCTCTCTCTCTCTCTCTCTCTCTCTCTCTCTCTCTCTCTCTCTCTCTCTCTCTCTCTCTCTCTCTCTGCGATCGCAGATGTGTGTGTGTGTGTGTGTGTGTGTGTGTGTGTGTGTGTGTGAGTGTGGTGTGTGTGTGTGTGTGTGTGTGTGTGTGTGTGTGTGTGTGTGTGTGTGTGTGTGTGTCTAGATTTTGTGTTTCTTGTCTCCTCTTCTATGAACCTGACGTGTAATACTCCCTCACCACCATGACCCGTTGAACCATGAACAATACAGATTTACTGGCCAAGAATTGGTACATTCTGGAGTTAGAAATGTCCGCAACGATGTTCAGGCAAACATGATGTTGAGTCAGATCACAAATCAATGAGGACCAGCCATGGGGATCAACAGATATAAACCCATGAACAATGAACTGCGACTTATAACATCATTTCATCTGGGGCAGGAGGCATCATAATGCAGAAAAAACGAATAATAGTACCAGCATATAAATGTTAAGCCAAGTCAAGTCAAGTAAACTTTATTATCTCAGTTTGAGAAATTAATTTGTGGTCACACACATTCACAGCAAATAAACAATAGTTTAGTCACATTACCCATTATCTCACATATGACATACATTCATATAAAGGAATTTGGATTTCAATTAAACATCTCCTCGGTTTCATAAAATCAATGGACAGGGGAATAAAACTTTGTTTAAATCTGACATTTCTGCATTTTAACCGATCGATATCTTCGTCCTGACTGTAGAAGGTCATACTGATTTGCAAGAACGTGGATCTGGTCACACGTAATCTTCTTCGCTTTGCAAACAACACGGCACCTGTACAGCTCACTCAGACTTTTTTGTCTCTCACCAAATCATAAGAGCAATGTATGGTAACATGAAAGACGATGATCTTTTCACATTTACATGGAAACATTGATTTCATCGAATGTTGAAACAAAATCTAGAAGTAGTGTGTGTGTGTGTGTGTGTGTGTGTGTGTGTGTGTGTGTGTGTGCGTGCGTGCGTGCGTGCGTGCGTGCGTGCGTG
>JADBJO010004601.1:126830-144330 GCA_016801955.1 Conus betulinus
TGTGCCTTC
This sequence comes from Conus betulinus, assembly GCA_016801955.1. Lineage (NCBI taxonomy): Eukaryota > Metazoa > Mollusca > Gastropoda > Neogastropoda > Conidae > Conus > Conus betulinus. The sequence continues at coordinate 126,840 of JADBJO010004601.1, forward strand.
GAGAGGCACTACGATGGTTCCCTCAGGCAACTAGTGAAGGGCTTCTCATATTTATGATATAATCACAAACACAGTCACATCAACACATACACACTAGAGCATCATATACGTGTATAGTGTGTACTAGTTCATATGCACCCCTTCCCCCTTTCTCTTTTTCTCCCCAGAGTTCATAAACCATAAAAGAAGAGTTTCTGTGGTTCTTTGATTTAATACTACTTCTGAAAAAAGGCAAAGAGCCCTTATCATACCTTACAGAGTCTGAAGCTTTTCTGTGGTACTCTCTTTACACACACACACACACACACACACACACACACACAGAGTTTGAATGCATATACAGAGAACAGGAGCATTATTACTGTGTCATCTTAAGTTTACACTGCTTCTGCCGGGCCAGTGGCATCATTCCCAGAAGCAGGGGGAGACAATAGCCATGTGTTCTGACATCATGACACGTAATTTCTCCTCCTTTCTTCTCAGACCCCAAACCCTCCTCTTTAGCACATTAATAACTGCATGTGTTTCCTCACCACCTTGTTCCCTATAGAACTCAGTGCTTTTCTAAGATATGCTGTTTTGGGATGATGCGAGACTATGGGGGTTGTCTTCTAAAGAAAGACATGTGTTCTCTCATATCACTACCCAGCGTGTCAATGTCACTCACAGTCATGAGTTTTTTGATGGAAGATTTTTGTGCGGATGTGCGAGAATAATGTATTCAGCATTTTGGATCTATTACAAATATACTCCTAGCTCTGAGAAGGATAGCTTTCTCTTGAGTTCGCTCAGCTGTTTTGCTGGCAACAACACTTTCACACACATGTTCAGTTGTCTCTGGCTTCAAATGTGTGTTGCAGTGGTTGCCTATGAATGCCTTGCTATGACAGGCTTGCTTGGTTTTTTTTTTTAATTTTTTATTATTATTATTATTATTTTGCTGATGCAGGGCACCATCTAGATACGGTGTGACAAGTCCAGACAAGCGTGGAAGGTCAAGCTGTGATTTCCTGTCTTCTAGCTCGTCTTCTTTCTCATTTTCCTGCTCCATTAGTTCTTGTTGTTCTTGCTGGAAAACTTTCAGGGGGTGTCTGTCGTATTCAGGCTAATAAGATACTATTCTTGATTCTAGCTGCCTTTTCGTCTTCCTCTAAAGATTCAACATGTTTCAACACAGTCCAAAAGGCTGACTTTGTCTTGGCCTGTTTTCCATCACCTGCAATGCAAATGATTCACAGTTTCTTTTATCCAGTGATTGACACTCACTTCCCTGCAGGTCATGCTGCTTTTTACCACTCCCAGAAGAATGCGCTGATAGGGAGGTGCTACATGGCTCAGTGTCGTGTCAATGCTGGGCTATCTGAAGACATTATTGTGCAGCTTGGTAATTTTCGTTTGGAATTTTTGTAATTTTTGTGATCTCTTCTGATGCCCTGTAAACTTCATTGTTTGATGTTGCCTCCATTACAGTGAGGTGGTGTGTGTATTTGGCTTTTAGATGATGTGCAGTATAGATAGGGGTGTGTCCCCTGAGTGCCTGACAGACCATACAGCTTGAGCAGAAAATCATAATCCCCAAACAAAAAACAGTTTCATTGTCTTGTTTCTCCATGTCGTGGATTTCAGCGCAGCCAGCTGTTCTTGGAAAGGATCCATGATTCTCTGCACCTTCCTGGGCTGTCCTTGCAGTCAAAATGGCTAGGAGACAAGTGTTGTGTTGGAGTTTGGGTTGTGGAGATTTGCAATTTGAAGCATCAGTTTGAATATTCCACCCCCATGGTCCCCTCCTATCTTTACCCAGATCTCATCCTGTGGGATTGTATTGTCATGCCATGTCAGCTTGTTCTCTCTGTCATACTGCTGCAACAGGGTTTTCTACCAGCTTTGGAATGTCTTTGACTTCTGCTATTGTTTTAACCTTTTCTTTTTGTTTGCCATTCTCATCAACACAAAGAATTTTGTCTGTACTATATGAATTTCTCCAAACATAACGTCTTTCTGTTGTCTTTCTTTCTTTTAACAGTCAAATTTCACACCAATACTTCTGAGAAATGTCTTTTGTTGTCTGTACTTTGTCCAGCTTAACTAGTTCTTGCTTGTTGGTAACTCTCACAGGGCCATATGCTGCAGGGTCGAAAATTGTTTGTGGTGTGTGAGCAGTTCTTTTGTTTTCTGATCCATGTTGTTTGATCACATCCTCCCTACTGCTTCCTGAAATATTCATTCTGATCTTCTGTATCATGTGGGATCTTTTCTTTCTCATAGGAGATGATGCCAAAGCAGAGGATTTGCGGTGTTGTCTGATCCTTTTCAACACAATTGGCTGGCACCTTGTCTTCCTACCTAAGTGTTAAATGGTCACTCGACTGTTGCAGTTTTCTACGTACTAAACATGTCTGTAATTTTTCTTTTTCATCAATGAGCGGTTTATCAAAATCCTCATCATCTGAGTCTAAATAGCTCATTTTGTTCTTTCGATGTGAGAAGGCAATACAGCTACATCAGTGACTTGTGGCATTTTCGGCGTGATTGGTGATGTTTGTGTGCAGTGTTTTGGGTTTTTGGACTGGGGTGACGTACACTGACAAAATGACCTTGACATGCTTTCATCAACTGACAACTCTGCCTGATCAAACTTTGTTGTGCAGATCTTTTCACGGCCCCTGCTTTAGCTTTGGGGGGGGGGGGGGGGGGGGGGGGGGGGGGGGGGGCACGGCTGGGTTTGGCTTTTCGAAGTGCCTGCATGCTTTGCACTGACTGAGAGAAGGCTCTGGATCGAAAGTTGTTCAGAATTCTGGCATTTTCTGAATATCTAGTGCAACGCAGTCGATCGCAGTTTTGAAGTCGGAAAGCTTGGTGGTGTGTTGTACCCCCCATGAGTTTTCTGTAACATTTCATACAAATGGCAGTTGACTGCTTGCCCTCTTCATCATTCAAAATGTCTCAATTGTAACAACGTGATAGCTCAGTGGCATGGGTTTTACACAATCTTGCACTATTAAACTGCTTATCCTTTTTGTCTTAACACATGCTCTCCAGAAACTCGACACATAGAATTAATTATTTCGCAGTGTGCTGTGAACGAATGTTCTGAATACAATGACGCCATTGACGAATCAGCTGATGAATCACTTACCTCAAACCATGTACACAAAACCACACTTAAACAATCCTCATCGCGATATGAAATACACCAACTAAAATATGAATTCACATCACTCTCAGGAACCCAAAATAAAACGATCGTTTTACACTTTGGATACACCTAGAGGTAGGTAAACACTTACAGAATCGGCCATACACTGCTCGTTCCAATACGTCACAAAGATCCTGCCTACGTGGCTAGCGTGGAATAGCAGAATTCAGTCACAGTCGGTGCTACTGGTGGCTGCTTCATTCTTTCACTAAGCGTCTCATGCGGGACGGAAATATACAGCCGTGCTGCACAACCCGATTCATCAGTGACGTATCTCACTGAAGCTTCTGCAGGCAAATGCCATGTCTGGGTAGGCTGATGAATATACAGTGTTCTGGTGGATGTGCTCTCTTCTCACCTGTTGCTATTTGTTACAGTCCTTGTCACTCCTCTGCCTACGAGCCCAGGGGCCTTACCTCCATTGCTACAGTTAGCTGTCCAGACTTCTCAGCCTTTTGGAATTAATGGCGATGATCTTTATGTCTTATTGCAGCATTTTTGTTTTTAATCACAGCGCAGATTTTTCAGCCAGTCTGGTGTAGAAGCAAGTTTTCCACGGAGTACAACCTGTTAAGGTTAACCGTCATCCATTCTGCTGATATACATTTCTATTGTTGTTTGTCGTCGTTGTAGTCACTGTTGTAGTCGCTGTTGTAGCTGTTGCTGTTGTTGTTAGTTTTCTCACACCGCGTGCCCTGTATCTCACCAATGACAATATCATGGCAGCTGACCATCAGTCACTTTTGAAAAGGCACATCACTTGGAAACCTTATCCAGCAGCAAGAGGTCACCCTGTTCACAATGATGTCACGATCTCCACAGCACTGCTCAGTGAAGGCACATCTCAGTGTTTGTTTCTGAATGCCTTTAAGTTGTTGTTGTGGTTATGGCGGTTTTCAGCCTTGAAATCTTAAGGAACGGTGTCATTCACCTAAAACCTTGGTTTGTTGGTGTGTTCAATAAATAATGGATCGCCAAAGTTGCCGGAAACGGACGTTGCTGCATGCTGTACATTGCCTGTTCATCAATGTCGGTTGTCCCATTCAACAGCTGATTGACATGGTCAGTTCAGTGTTGCATCATCATCCATATGAGGTGGATATCATCAGCACTGTAAACTGGCGTGATAGCATTTCCACATGAACCATACACTTTCCTCCGAATGCTTCACAATATCTTTTATCACTTTTGGCTCTGACTCCAGTTCTCTCACGCTAATGAGGGCTATTCGAGCTTTGCTATTGTTTGCCTTAGTAGTCATTTCTGAAGGTTCACTGTTTTGTTGCTCAGCCACTGATCAATGCAGTACACCTCCACCAAAAAGGCGTTCTACTTCTTTGTCGTTTTTAAAAAAAAATAATTAATCAATCAATCAATCAATCAATCAATCAATCAATCAATCAATCAATAATAATAATTAATTAATAATTAATTAATTAATTAATTAATTAATTAATTAATTAATGCTTTGTATTCAGGTGTCTCACACGTTTAGAGAGAACTGTGACAGCTTCAAAGGGTGATTTCAAGTCTGGTTGCAAATTCTTCCTTGAATGCATAGAGCGCAGGGTCGTTACATGCAGCTTTCTGATATTGTCATTTTTTTTTTAGACAATGCTGCTCTGCTATACATGAAAGATATCTTACATCTTAGGAGCTGTTTAATATTTGACTCCTCTCATAAGGTCTGTTCAGCTCTAGGGCTAAGTGGTCAGGCTCTTGCTCCATAGTGCAGGGATCGATTCCCATTCCAGACAGACAATGTAGACATTTTTTTTTTTCACTCAAAGTTAACGTTGGTGCAGCCTCCAACATTCTCTGCATGTTTCAGATGAAGCTTAAAATCAAGTTGTCTTTTTTGTTGTTTTGTTTTGTTTTGTTTTGTTTTTGCATGAACACTTGAATAAGAAATGTCGTGCACACTTTATATCGTGTTATAACTTTAGGAGAAGAATAGACCCAGGTGTAGCTGAATGGATGTCAGAAACGAAATAAAGCATTTTTTGTCGTGTTTTTCTATGTGAAGTCTTAGGGTGGAACATGGCCACCTCGTAAGGCCTGCAGAGCTGATTTCAATTCATTACAAGAAAATGGCAGATTGTAGATTTCAGTATGATCAGATGAAATGGTATAAGGTAGTATGTGCTTTCCTTTTTTTTTTTTTGTTTGTTTGTTTGATTTTAGATTTCAGTATTATCAGATGAAATGGTACTAGTTAGTATGTGCTTTCGTTTTCTTTTTTTTTCATGTCTTTTTCTTTTAAAAAAAGTGGCAGGTTTATTTGTGGAGGATGAGTTTTGACCCATGTGCAGGTCAACATTAGTAACAGTTCTGGCATCAGTGATCAGAACGTCTGTAAGGTTTCAGGTGATGAACAGGTGGCTTCTTGCATTGCTCAATATCACTGCTCTTTCCCCCACACTTGATTTGTAGTATCAGTGAATTCTGAGCTGAAGAAGGACTGGAGACCATGGGCTGCACAGATGCCTTGATCCCTCCCACGGCCAGCAACAGGAGTCAGAAGGATGCACAACATAACATGCTGATGGTGACTGGACCTCAAGAGTTGCGACAGATGAATCACTGTCCCCAAACCGTTTAATAATAATAATAATAATAATAATAATAATAATAATAATAATAATAATGAATACTTATATAGCGCCTATTCTCGGCTAGAGACCAAGCTCTAAGCGCTTTACAATCAACACTCGTTTACACAACGGGCTGCCTACCTGGGTAGTGCCGACTGAAGAGCTGCCAGCTGGCGCTTCATTCAGTCGTTTTCCCGTGTCATCCAGTCAGTATCGTTCAATATCGATCACTCATTTTCTTACCTCCTTCATTCTTTCCATTTCTCACTCAGGGTGCATGCTATGTGTAACGTGTCATCCATACCAACGGCCAAACTGGCCTACTCTTCCGAATGTTGGTGATGGGATTTTACGTGTGTGCAAGATGTTATGCGAGCGTTCACACACGGAACCTCGGTTTATAGTCTCATTCGAAGGACTGTATGGGAAATGGAGTCAGAACCATGTTAACTCCGAGGGGAAAATCCCCCTGTACCGAACGCCCCGGCGGAGGTTCGAACCCGCAACCCCAGGATCACCAAGATTACGAGTCAGGCGCTCTACCAACTGAGCTATTCCTCTCCTAGCTTTTCTTTCAGAGTTTAGTGTCTGAACCTTCCCCATCCAGAAGGAGGTACAGAGCAGTGGAGTCATCCACCTATGGTTCTAGGCTTGGTTCACTGGTACATGCATCTGTACACACACCACTGTGGCATGATAGTATGGACAAACAATCACAAAACCAGGCAGATAGAATGTGCTAGTTCATAAGCAGAACTTTCTTTTTCTTTGATCGTTATCGGCTGATAATGTCAAGAGTTCAAGTGCAGACGTCAAGTTGCTCAGTCTGGGATCCTTACAATCTAAAGGACATTGATAACCTCGAAGAGATTCAGAAGAGAGCAGCACGGTTTGTAACAGGGAGCCATATCAGAGAGAAAGGGAATACTAGGGAGAGCATGTGGAAATTAGAATGGAACCCCTTAGAAGAGAGAAGAGCTTTTATTAAACTCAATACCTTCTTCAAAGGCAGAGCTAAACTAATTGATATCCCTATGGAACAACTAGTATTGGATAAAAGTAGCAGCAGGAGTGGCGGTCAATCTTATGCCATACCTGCATCAAATATTGACAGCCATTTACATTCGTTTTAACCTAGTTCTGTAAGGCTGTGAAACCCACTGCCAGATGCCATCAAGATTGCCACAAATGCAGTCTCTTTTAAAAATCAAATTGATAAGACAATCTTGAGATCTGCATAGTGATTGACGTTTCTAGTTTTAACTTCCCCATAGATTTTATGGATACCTAGGCCTGAAACTGGCCATTGTTTTTTTTAACCTTTTAAATATCATGTGTGTGACCCCTTGCTGCCAAATTTTGCTCCAGGGCAACAGGCTGAGTCACATTCTCTCTTTTTTTTAACATGCGCGCTGGTGACATACTCAATTTTGAGTGCACCAGCTTTTAAGGAAGAAGAAGAAGAAGAAGAAAAGAAGAAGAAGAAGAAGAAGAAGAAGAAGAAGAAGAAGAAGAAGAAGAAGAAGAAGAAAAAGAAGAAGAAGAAGAAGAGACCACAAAACGAAGGAACATCTGCCACCCGCGTGTTACTTGCAGATGGCGAGAAGTCCATCCGTTGTTAGCTTCCAAATCTGATGAGTGCTGGCCACCTACTTCATTAATTGACATGACACTGGATCGGGATTACTGGCCGACAACTAGAAGGGTCGTCCAAACCTTTGTCAGGCTTGGGGATTAGAACCGATGCAGGCTTTCCGCCAAGAGGATGGAAAGTACGATGTCGTCCAGATAAGCGTGTGTACATTCGGCAGGGTCTGGAGAAACTAGTCCAAAACGGACTCCTTTGCCATCGTGCCCAAGGTATATTGCTGAATTATCCATGAATTAAGGCTGAATACATGGAGCACTTAATGTTCTCATGGCATTACTTGTGTCTGCAGAGAAAACATGTATATGCATCATCTTTTGTTCGAATGCTCAGTGTTGACCTCGCTCTGTCAGGAGAAAGGTATTGAGATGAATAACTTTGATAATGTCAGTACTGTCTTGCATGGTCCATATGTTGCTGAAATTGCCGTGGGTATTTCACAATCACAGGTTGCAAAGTTTTTTTTTTTTTTTTTTTTTTTTTTTTTTTTTTTTTTTAGAAATATCAATAATGTTGTGTAGCACTAGGGTATTTCACTTATGTAAATATGCATACATCAGATGTAGGTTTGAAAGTACTTACAAGGATGATAATATGAGTGTGGAGATGTGTGTTTGTTTGTTTGTTTGTTTTCAAGTGACTAATATCATTTTACGATGAAAAGACATTAGATAACCACTGAACGGATTGAAAAAAAAAAAACTATTCCAGAGATTCAGAAGTTGTAACACATGATATGAAGGCCAGGGGGCATAATCACTACAAATTTGCAGAGCTAATTTTAGTTCATCAAGTGAAAATGGCAGATTGCAGATTTCAGTATCTGACAAAATGGTACAGGGGTAGGGGGCGCTTTTTTTTTCTTTCCTCTTTTCACCCATTTGTCTTATAAAAGAGACAGGTTCTTTGTTGAGGATGAGTTTTGTTCTATAGTGGAGGGCAACAAATTGTCAACAGCTTGGTAATCGGTGATCTGAGAGTCTGTAAGTTCCAGGTAATGAATGGAAAAGACAGTGTTTTCCCCTGTCCTTTTCTTGATGATTTTCCAGTCGTTTTTATTTTATTTTATTTTATTTTTATTTATTTATTTATTTTAATATTTTTCTCCCACGTTCATGAAGTCAGCTGAAAACACAAGTTTCTTTGAGACTGAAGTTCACTTATTTCAAACACATGTCTTGTTCTGCTTGCTGTCTTGATGGGCTCAAGTGCAGCTGATGGTCTGCAATACACGCGAAGCTGAACCCATTTTGCGATTAGTTGTAATGTGTTGGCTGTCAGAATTAAAAGAACGTGCTTTTAAACGTTTGCCCTTTGTTGCATGACGCTGGATATATCTCTCTCTCTCTCTCTCTCTCTCTCTCTCTCTCTCTCTCTCTCTCTCTCTCTCTCTGTCTCTCCCACACACTTTTTTTTTCAATATATGCATCACACGTTTAGCAAGGTCTGGACTCTGCAGAACTTCCTTTCGATACGTTCTTTTGGATACTACCTGCAGAAATGTCCCACTTAGTTTTGGGATGAGTGGAGTATTTTGGGCAAAGTGCAACTTTGATAGTCACTTCTAGACGATCTGAAACTTCTGTCTTCCGTACTGATATGCGGGAGCAGACCACTCAGTGTCAATAACCAGCAAGGGGTCCCACATCGCCAAATGTAAACATGAAAGCATACATTCTGAAGAGTGGAGTTACGTTTGAGGCTCATCACTAAGACAACACAGATCCAGTTCTGAAAAAAATAAATTTTCAAGATGAAGACCTCTGGATGAAGCATTCACATACCCCAGAAAGGATTGTGCCCATGAAAATCACCCGACAGCAGAAAGGTCTTGGAAGATCCTCGATCAGGCTGACAATTCTTGTTGAATGTTATCAGACTGAGATAAATATAAAGCACATAGAGTTGTTGTTTTTTTATGTAAAGCCACTAAACCCTGACGAGAGTTTATTCCTTAACAGAAATGAATGAAAGTCTATTCGTAAACGAATAACGAGACTCCTCCTGTTACACCATCCGCAGTTGGTTGTGCTGGTTATGAAAGCATTTTCAACCTGCAAAGATTTTAAGTCTTCTCGTAATGAGTTTTAGTTTCCTTCAGAGCTACTGAAACTTGTTTTAGGATCTGTAGCTCTTCAAAATAAGAGTAGAGATCCCGGATGTTCTGATGAAATAATTGTCAAAACCATGATGACAAGGGAATGCAAGCGGCAGACAACTCACTACAACTCTGCGTCTTCATTTTCCGGCAGTACGGAAGAAAAAAGAATGTGAAGAACGGTGCACATTATGCACTGCTTTTTATAATGAAAATGTACTTCATTTAACAAACAGACATTGTCTGCTACATATTCATACGAATAGTCTCATTTGCTAGACCGCTTTTTGCAGATGTCAGTCGTTATATTGCGGAATGAATCCAGCACAAATGATGTTATTACAATATAAAAATAAAGCAATAGAAGTGTGTTTCCATAGGGACCTACACAGATTTTGTAAAAAATGCCATTGACCATTGTCACCCGTTGCAACATCCATTAAGTCAGCCTTTGATTCCAGCCATTGCAGAAGCCTATCTTCCTTCGTTTTTCTTCTTTTTTCAGCCAAAGTGTTGAACGTGTACATAAAAGGATTCAATGCTGAGTTTAAAGGCAAGACAAATATGGCCAGAGCCACATTGACCTCTCCAGGAATGGGAGTGCCAGCCCAGTGCCAGCATTCCACACAGTCCAATGGGAAACCAGCACATGAAATCTGTCACTGCAATGGAGATCAGCCGCCGAGCTATTCTCACATCCCGTGACACTCTGGTAGACTCGGTGTTTAGTGTATTGTCTTGTATTGTCCAATAAATGAAAGTCTGTCCAATAGAAATCAGTACAAATAAAGCAAAATTTAGAACAATCAAAACGCTAAAAGAATACAACTTTCCTTTGAAGTTTCGTCTTGTAACTGGTAAGGGTATGCAAATGCCAGTTTGGCTGTAGAATTCCCAGTGTGAAGTTACTGGAAGCAAAGGCACCAAGGCCAAAAAGCACCCAGTTAACCAAGTCAGAAAGCAAATCTGTACCGCTGATGTTCTGTCAAATCTCAATGTGCTGAAAGGAAAACGGAGAACAAGAAAACGATCGAGCGTAATGAGCCAGATGATAAAAGCTGACATTTCACTTGACAGCAGAGAGAAAAACCGGATATCCTACAGGTCACACTGTTTTTCCATGTGTCATCATGATACAGATATCGTCCTCGGTACCTTTCATCAGCTATTCCAATCACCGTAATGTAGACCCCCATCAGGAAGTCAGCTATGGTGAGGTTGGTGACAAACACATTGAAGCCAGTTGCAGATGCCATGCTCTTTGAAAACACAGACGAGCACAACACAAACGACGTTGCATGTTACTGACAGGACAGCCACCAGCCAGAGGAACACTCTATACGTCCATGACTGCAGCAAATCTTCACAGGAAGAAATTTCGTCTTGTGGGGCAATGCAAGATAAATCCTGGCTGTAATGTAAGTGCATATTTTTGCAGCACAATTTGTAGTTATCGGTCGTTATGAATTCTAGAGCGGAGAAACTGTTCATGATGTCAGGTGGAAACGTTTTCACAGGACTACCAAGCATGTCGAGCGTCGTTAATTTTGATGTGAACTGGGACTGGGCAGGACTGATTGTATGCATGGAAGTGGAGGTCAAATTTAATGTGTCTATGCCTGGAAATAGTGACAGGATTGTGAGGTGGAAGACAGTCAGGCTTGTGAAGGACAGGTCCAGCACAGTCAGAGCTCTTCTCTGGCAGGCAGACGGCAGGTCAAACTGGAGAGTAGTCAGGGGGTTGTTAGAAAGGGACAGAACTTGTAACTTTTCCAGTCCAAGAAACGTCGTGAGAGATTGACATGCTGCAATCTGTTATTGCTAAGATCAAGAAGTCTCAGATTTATAAGCTGTGCTTTGTACAGATGGGTCATGGAACAGCGTTTCAAAACCACACCGATAAGCATGGTGTTGTTTGCCACATCGGACAGCGTCATGCCAGAACCTGCAGCATTCAAGTAACGGAGCTGGGGAAAGGAAGCTGCAAAGAAAGGTCGAGAACACAAAACGGCGTGACCTTCACACAGACAGTTCGAAGGGCACGTGGTGTCACATAGCATTTCATCATCGTTCATCGGGCAGTGGGGCCAGTCATCACATATGTGATCGCTGTGTACACATGTCGCTGATTGTCTACATCGGAAGAATCCTGGACATTTTGTTTCGTGGCATGACTCTTCGTCCTGATGTCCAATGCAGTCATGGATGCCATTGCAGCGTGTGTAGACAGGCAGACAGTCGTTTAGCCCTCCAGGACAACGGTAGTGGGTGTCAGGACAGGCCTCACTGGAATTCATTGGGGGGGTGGAGATGAACTTTCTTGCCCCATCAAAAGTAATGAGAGCAGGAGATGGGACAGGATATACTAGTTCATAGCTTTCTGCCTTGTATCTAAAACAACCTGTTTCGTCTGATTTATCATCGCAATTGAATAGATAATCACAGACTTTATCAAAGGACAGACACTGCTCGTTAGTACATCTGAACTTGTTGACGCATGGGGGATGCTTACAGAAAAATTCATCACTGTTATCTTGACAATCAGCTATGAAGTCACAAACCAGAGTGTATGATAATGTCTCGTATCGATCATTACAAGCAAACGGTCTTATTGATGAGACTGAGTGATCTGAATCAATCTCATCAGTATATGATAATGGATCATAAGTACCACAAGGAAGTGAGGATTGTTGATCACAAACGCCATATTGGTTGGAACCACAGCGAAGAAATGTGTGTGTCACATGACCACTACTACAATTTTTCATATATCGTTGTCCCGTGGGAAAGTATGTATCTGTTAGATGACCTACCTTGGCATCATCGGCGTCTTTCTCTGTATCGTTTCCTGTGAACTGACAGATAAGCCTCGTAATTCTGAACGGATTATCAATACAAGAAAACCATACAAAAATACTGTCTATATAAGAACATCGTTTCGATTTAAAATCTGGTTCACGTCTATGATAAATAGAATGATGAAGAACTGTTTTGTCTATGTTGATCAGGCTTAATATGTACATGTTTGGCAATAATGTATCTCTAGTATAGATACCAGGAACGACACCAATTAAACGTGCAGCATTCATGTTTGCTTTAGTTATAATCGCAGTTATTGCATTGATGACACACAGCGGTAAACCTAACCTACCTCCAACTAAATTGCAATAGTCACTGGCCCTCTCGTTCATGTCTGTCTTATTACTGACCAGTCCCTGCAGATCTTCAACAAGAGTGTAGCAGCTGTTACACATTGCTATCATTCCCTGACAATCAGGACTGCTGTAGGGACAGGAACCTGTTTCATCCCGCCCATCTTCGCACTCTGTCTTCAGGTTACACACCATGTGGTGACGGAAACTAGCATAATATTTTGCAGAACAGTTCCATCGACCATTGGACAACAGAACAGGCTTTTCACTCTCAGGGAAGAATGAGAAGAACAATTTAAAGCACCTTGTGTGAATACAGTCTTGTTTATACACAGTCACTTCGAGTCGTGTGACGTTATACAGCTGAGCAAAGTCTGAGTCAGCATACGACTCTCTATACCAAAGTCTTTCTTTCCTCTCCGTGAGACGACCGTCGGTATTGTTATGGTACCTGACATAACTATGTAGGATGACTAATATCTCATCTTTCAATTGCCTGAACGAAGTCATGACAACATGGTTTGCTGGAACTTGTACACTCGTTTTCACCAAACTGGAACCCGACAAACTCTGACTTCTTTTCCTCATAGTGATATATCCAGATGACTCGGAAGTCATCACATGAACAAACTGTTGCGCTTGTTACGATTTTTAGACCATAAATTGTAGTCTTTCAAAGAACCTTGCGAGCACACACACACACACACACACACACACACACACACACACACACACACACACACACACACACACACACACACACACACTCTCTCTCTCTCTCTCTCTCACACACACACACACACACACACACACACACACACACACACACACACACACACACACACACACACACACGCACACATTTGACGGGCAGTCAGTTAACATAAAGGCATGATCATTTTTATCTTGCAAACCCATATGTAGAGTAAACACTTGAGCAGTCATACATCTCTACTTTTGTTTTGTTTTTTATCCCTAACCATTTTCAAGATGGCTGAGTGTTATAACTAGCGTAGACTGTTTGCTTTCATGCCGTATTTCATACTATATGTCTGGACCTCTGTGTCTTCCTCTGCGCCTGCGTGAGAAAGACGCCTGACCCAGATAAGCTGAGGAAACCTGATAATTGCGATAAAAAAAAGTTTCTCAAACGATCTCTGGGTCAGATAAGATAATTGATAATGTCTGTGATTATCTATTCAATTGCGATGATAAATCAGACGAAACAGGTTGTTTTAGTGTGTGTGTGTGTGTGTGTGTGTGTGTGTGTGTGTGTGTGCGTGCGTGCGTGCGTGCGTGCGTGCGTGCGTGCGTGCGTGTGTGTGTGTGTGTGTGTGTGTGTGTGTGTGTGTGTGTGTGTGTGTGTGTGTGTGTGTGTGTGTGCGTGTGTATGTGTGTGTGTGTGTGTGTGTGTGTGTGTGTGTGTGTGTGTGTGTGTGTGTGTGTGTGTGACTGCCTGTTCGCAGTCAGAATACTACTGTTCGTTGCAGTCAAGATTCTGAGAGGTTCCTGGAAGACATAACGACCAGGATGTCTTGGAACACGCCAGACAGCAACGTCCCGACTCAACGTGGACGGTCCACTCCATCGCCTCATCCAGCTTCTACATCAATCCTCTCCCGGACTACCCCACTGACTGCTGCGATCACCCTCTCCCTGATTTCATCACGACCATCTACTAACTCGTCAAGGACGACATCCACTCCTTTCTCTACACCCACAACCTGTGTTTCTTTCGGTGCCTCGCCTCGCATCGAGGATCATCGTTTCGAAGTCTTCAAACACCTACCCCCGACTTCTCTTTGAAACATCGTACGAGAACATGAGCAAAAAAAAAACAATGAAGAGGAGTTCCTGGGCATGACGCTCACCAACCTGGAAAAGGTCAAAAACACGTTTGGGGTCAAGGTGGACGATTTCCAGATTGACGAGTCCTCTCTTGCCTGATTCCTTTTCGGCGGAGCAAAAACGCACACTCCCCCAACACGATGAAGATCCTCATCTACAAGAATCATTTCTGCTACATCTGGATCGGGCGTGTCAAGTTTTTGGATGCCCTAAATGCGGCACACTTTGGAAAAAAAGGAAACTGCTGCTTCGACGTCACGGAAGGACCCGCGACGGGTCAAAAGTCAAAAAACGTCTATCCAGGAGGCGTCTACAACAGTCCGTAGACTCCCTTGGCGATTCTGAGGGAGAATGGCATCGACACGGATGTTGTCTTTCCGTACAGAAAGCCACGTTCGATTTTGATGCCATGATGATGAAAGACGACCTGCCCGCTCTCAATCCCAAGACTGTCTACGCAGCCAAGCACGCCCCTCTGTCCGTCCGTCAGCGTCTGCTCCAACGTTCCTGATTACCAAGCCACGTCTGTTTCGTATCCACTGGTGATCCTAAGGACCTGATTGATAGGATGATTGATTTCATGGAGGAGATATCTGACAAGGCGTTCAATCTGCTCAAAAAAAAGAATTCTCCACCGTCTACGATCAACTGAGTGGCCTAGACGGGCTGAGGGGCTACGTGGACGCCTATCTTCGTGAGTTGCCCGTGGTAGGCTTCAACAGTTCGAATTACGACCTCAATCTCATCAAACCCTATTTCTTCCGGAGATGGGCTATGATGAATGAATGAATGAATGAAGAAAGAAGAAGAAGAAGAAGAAGAAGAAAAGTGGCTCCTTTCAAATTTCTAGTGAAGAACCACAACCAGTACGGATGTTTTAGCACAAAGAAGTTGAAAATTCTTGGATATCACCTGCTACATCGCTCCTGGCTACTCCTATTCCAAATACTTGACCGCTTTCGAGGTACAGGAACGCAAGCGTTTCTTTCCCCTACGAGTACATCACTGAGCTGAACAAACTGGATGACGTTTCATTTCCTCCCCGAGAAGAGTTCTTCAGCTCCCTGAAAAAAAAAAAAAAAAAAAAAAAAAAAGTCAATCAGCGAGGAAGACCACGCTTACTGCCAACGAGTTTGGCAAGAGAACGGCATGACCATTCTAAGGGATTTCTTAGTGTGGCACAACAACCTTGACATCGTGCCCTTCCTGGAGGCCCTTGAAAAGCAGACACGTCTGTACGCCGCTCCGGGATTGGACATGCTGAATGAGTCCATCGAGATCCCTGGACTGACGTTGAGGTACCTGTTCAAGACGGTTCCCCCAGATGTCTATTTCTCTCTTGTCGACAACAAAAACCCAAAGATCTCCGCAAGTTGCTGCGCAAGGAAACGGTGGGAGGGCCATCCATCATTTTTTCACAGGTACCACGAGGAGGGGGGTGACTCTGGTCCGAGGTGAACAGCCAGTCCAGTGTTTGGAAGGTTACGACGCCAACGCCTTGTACCTGTGGGCTCTAAGGCAGTACATGCCCACGGAACTTCCTGTCCGTCGTCGCAAGGAAAACGACTTTCGAGCCGTGAAAACGGACGTCTATGGACAGATCGCGAGAGAATGCTGGAGTGGACCATCCACAAAGAAAACGTCCTCATCTGCCACAAGTACAACAAACAGATACAGGCACTTGGAGGACGCAAGATCAGGCTATCTGGAAGGATTGGACAGATACCTCTTCCCTGCTGCTTTGAACGACAAAAAATGGACAAAAGAACTCCCAGTCTCTTTCCAACTGGAGTACAAGGGTAACGGCTCTTTGCCCGAAGACATACTATTGTTTCGGAGGGGCGTCTGACAAACTGAGCTGTAAGGGACTCAGCAAACGCCACAACGGTTTGGTCAAGGATTCCTGTCTGAGAGTCTTACAGACACGACCCAGTGAGGGAGGAGTGAACAAGAGTTTCCGTACAGACGGAAGGACCATGTGCACCTACCAACAAGACAGGAACGCCCTCTCTTTCTTCTACATCAAAAGGAGGGTCCTGAAGGGTGGAATCAGCGCCAAACCCCTTCCGATTTAGAACAAATGTCAGTAAACCATTTTTTTTTTCTCTTCTTCAGTAGGCTAGTATGGCACCGCATCTGAACCTCCCCATGTTGGTGCCGAACATGGATGGACGGTCTGTTCCTATATAATTCCGTGTAAACAAAACAGGTAATACACAATACTTTTTTTTTTTTTTTGTTAACTAAAGACGTCCATCCATGACAGACCAGACTTTTTTTTTTTGAATAACATTTTATCAAAATAAAACAGGGATGACTCGCAAGGTCAAGCACGGACAGTACAGTGAGAGGGTTTGGGGGGGGGGGGGGGGGGGGGGGGGGGGGGGGGGGGGTACTCGTGTACTTGTACTTGGCTTTAAGTGTGGTCTTGACGCACATTGCTCGGTCAATGTTAGTCATATGCTCAGTCACGAATGACCATAGGACGTGACCAATTTCATCATCAGGCCACGTGACCAATCAGGTTGACCCTAGACCGTGACCAGTTGATTATCAAGCTACGTTAGCCAAGTAGAATGTGGCCAATTATGACGTCATTTCCTATTTATGACGTCATTTCCTGCCCCCTCCTCCCCATGAGGGTCCAAAACGACACGGTATACTACTTATCTGTCTAAACGTTCATGAAAACTGTATGTGCGTTTTGTTGACTTTCAAAACTGTTTTGACACTGTCAATAGGAGCGTCATGTGGGATGTTTTAAGAGGAGCAGGAGTGGGAGGGAAAATGTTGAAAACACGGCAAGGTGCGTACAGAGCAGTTACGGCGTGTGTAAGGTATGGTAATGATGAACTAACCGATCATTTTGAACGCCCAAAAGGTGTGAGACAAGGCTGAATTTTATCGCCAGCATTATTTTCCTTTGTGATTCATGAATTGGCGGTTGAGGTCACA
>JADBJO010004601.1:149330-151830 GCA_016801955.1 Conus betulinus
CGATAACGACAGCTCTCTGCCTCACGCCATCAGCAATGGATCAGTGAAAATATTTGGGAAAAAGACAACGATAACTGTTTCTGAAGTTTTAAAAAAAAAAAAAAAAAACAAACAAACAAACAAACAAACAAACAAACACAAAAACAACCTAAATGGGTTCAAGGCATCTGACCCAGATTTAAGCCACAAGCATACTAGAAACCTCAGTCAACATATTGTTTAATTGTTTTATCTGAGCAGGCTTCTTTGTGAGGGTGAACTGATCAATGCAACAATAGAAAAAAAAAGCCAACGTACGACAAGAAAAAGGAAGCAAAGTTGAGCGTGCCGGTTATTGGTAATTTTTCTCTTCTAAACTGGCTAGAAATACTCACCAACATGAATATGCATAAACTTGTTTATCCCGATCTTCCATATATTAATACCTTTTCTAATGCACAAGTTCCGATGTATTCAAGCGAAACATTTTTTTTTTTTTTTACAGTTGTTTGATATCTATGACAGTTTCGGCCAAACCTCCGATAAAAAAAAAAAAACAACAAAACAAAACAAAACAAAACAAAAAAACCGTATCTCAACTCGGTGTGGATTCTTTCTCCAAACCATCCAATCATGCGGTGCAACAATTTGAAAGGTATGAGATCCATTTGAGACTGGTTTAACTGTGGTATATCTGATGGGTATCAGTCCAATTCAAGGGGAGTACCACGCATTTACGTCCATGAGCTTCTATTTTTCTTAATCTCTATCAATAATATTGTTGGAAACACGGTACACTGTGCAGGTAGTATAAGCACATCATTAATTATACAAAGCCATATATTGATGGGGAAAACCTTACATGCTGATTTGATTAGAGTACACGTTTGGGTTAACGCTGGTAGACTTACTTTTTACTGTTCAAGAACAGAGCTGCTTATTGTGTTCAATGCAAACGTAGGTATTTATAATAGGCAATGTTTGAACATCACAGTGCAGCAGAAAAAATCAACATAAACTCTAGCAGTCGCTCTCCAAAGAAAAATACGACGAGATGGGGACGTGGACAGCATTGCTGCCAAAAATCAACTTTAAGTACACATTAGCTAAATGGGCTCTTGAAACTAAATATGAATCATTCATTTCAATACTAGTTGATTATGTTTACATGATCTTGACAAACGGGAAAGAGTATATCACAATCGTCCATTCGGATGCCTCGCTCATTACCACTCGTGCAGTTAGGGGAACTAACCAGTTTCAGTTTCATCAAGGAGGCGTCACTAACCCCAGGGAGTTATTGAAAGAATTAGGATTCTACTGTTTGAGATAGTGGCGTGGAAGATTTAAACTAATCATATTACACAAGATCATCCACGGCAAAATGTCCAGGTTATCTCTATGGTCCCTGGGGCCTTTATCATGTGTAGCTTATCCATTTTACCCATAGAGATCTTTCAAAACAGTTGTCATTGTCTTGAAAGCAGGTCACTTGGCTGTTTTTGTTTCAATGCATTCTCTAATCATAAAAACAAGAAACACAGAAAGAAAGATATCTTGCTGTGTGTGTGTGTGTGTGTGTGTGTGTGTGTGTGTGTGTGTGTGTGTGTGTGTGTGTGTAAACCAGCCCATTCTCACAGTCTCATTAAACGTCACCTTTGCACTACAGACATATTACTATCAAAAGAGAAACGGAAAAAAGAACAATCTATTGTCGTCAAAGATGGGAATGATGTCTTTGAATCATGGACTATAGAATTTTTGCGTTATAAATGGCTCAGATGTACTTGCATCCCCAAGGAACTGTCGAAGACTTTCGCTAACCCTGAAATATGTTCATCTTGCGTCAAACGAACGCGGCCCTCAATCTTCCACGTGAACCAATCTCTGCTTGTAACTCGTTTATTGGTAATGCTCCATCTAGCATGTAAAATATTTTGGAATCTGGTTATTGGCCGATTCCCCCGCAATCGTTTTCAGTCGTAAGTGAAGATTTTCTTTGACGCATTTGCGCTGGCCGTCTGATAATTGTAAACTGATATTTAAAATACACTTATCTATAGATAGTTGTATTTTTCGCTCTGTGTTCTTTTTCTGTATGGAGCTGATGTGTACCTACATGCTGATTGTTTGTTGTTGATAGTTGAATTTTGAAGTGCAACACTCAACGTGTCAGTATCTCTTGGGCTGGGGTGACGCCGGAATATATTATAAAAGTAAGTGTAGATTACAGCCTTGTCATGCAGTCTCAGACTGGACTGGGAATCAGTGCCATCATCTTTATCATTCTCATCGATCAGCTTTAAAAAGTCTCAAATTCTGTGGCCCTTCATGCCTTGCTCTCATGGTGACCTCAGTTTCGATGTGTTCTCTCCACGTCTATGGTCTCGCTTTGATTCCGTCGGGGTTACGTTATCGACAAATTCATGGGTCTGTCGTTGGACGGGCCAAGTGGCGCCCTCCGGAGGGAAAGTTCACTCTCGCCAGCTCCGCGACTAAGCAATTATTACCGTCACAGGTG
>JADBJO010004601.1:156830-166830 GCA_016801955.1 Conus betulinus
ACCCAAGTAACTTGCCTACATTCTTTCTGGGAGGACGGGAAATTTTTCATAAACTTGAAGTAACATTTTTAGGTGTCCTACTTACACCAAAACTAAACTGGAAAAAACATATTGACTCGACTGTTACTAAAGCGGTTAAAAGTTTGAATTTTCTAAAAAAAAAACTTGTCAGTCACTCTCCATGGGACAGGGATCCCAAAGTTTTGTTGCATTTAGCAACCAGTCTTGAACGATCAAGACTGACTTACGGACAGGAAGTATTCTTTTTTCTGCTCCGCGATCACATTTAAAGAAACTTCAAAGAATTGACAGTAAAGCTGTAGAGTTGGCCCTGGGTGTACCTGTGCACACTAAGTCATATGAAGGTTATACGATAGCAGGCCTTTTGCCACTTGATGAAGAAAGGAAAATAAGTTCTGCAAAATATGTAGTGAGACGGATTGCTGTGGACGACCTTGAAGAGTTAAATACACGATCCGACATTGATTTTTCGAAAAATGCACACAAAAAAATCAAATTTAGAGACGCTTCGTTCATATGTTTTTAGACGTTTTTAATTCATCAAAGATTAACCCACATGAGGTAGCGCCTCGCGTACTGGTTCCGCCGGTACCCCCTTGGGAACTAACGGAAGTAAAAGTTAACATTTTTTTTTCTTTCTGTTCTAAATAAAGCGATGTCGCTGCATGTGTTAGCAGCATCTGTCAAAATTGACATGGAAGAAACGTTTACTAACTATTTGAAAGAAAGTATACACTGACGGCTCAGTTCTTGATGATGGTAGTGCGGGATCTGGCTTTGTAATTCCAGATTTCAAAGCTGAAAAATCATATTATTTAGGTAAAGGTCTTTCCATATTTACAGCTGAGCTTGTTGCTGTCCTGATGGCATTAAATCATTTAATTTCCTTGCCAGTCTCAATATCTAATATCCTGTTTTGTGTTGATTCACTGTCAGTATTAAAAAGTTTGCATTGTTTTGAAAATACACAGAGAGAGGAATTGTTATTTGAGATTAAGTACTTGTTTGCACTGTCTTTGCATGAAAGGTACTAATGTTGTATTTTCTTGGGTTCCATCGTACACCTCCTTCATTTTTAACGATCAAGCAGATAGAGCAGCAAAAAGGGGAGCAAAGAATACATTAGGTAGTATTAAGATTGACTGTCCTTTGTCACACAAGGAAATTAGTCATATAATCAAAAACGATTTCTGGAGTCATACAATTCTTCATCAAACCTCGTCAGCAAACTCTGTCAGACTTTGTGTCGATTAGCCGACCGGTTTCAAGCCTGACTTTTAGACTTTTATGTAATTCCCTACGAATCAAGTATTGCCAGACTGTTAAGTGTGTATGTCGTGGGGATCTTTCAGTTCAACATGTGAATTTTGATTGTGAACTAACGAAACTCTTTTTGAATGGTGTTATCAAGTGCTGACACTGGGCATGTTAATGCGTTTGACTTTTTCAGATTCGTTGCCAGTTGTTTCTCTTGTTAAATTAACGAGACACCTTTTTGAAAGTCCATTAAGGAACATTTTATAATCATAATCGTAAGTTAGATTACTTTAGTTATTTTTCTCTATTTTTTCATAGTTACCGTCCTATAATTCATCTATCCTTTATTTTTGTTCTATGTAACCACATCGTCCTCTTCTCTTCTTTTATGATAATAGTCTGAAATTGTAAACACTATGTTATTTAGACGTCTGCAATCACCTATATGTGTGACGAGACGTAAACAGAATTCCTTCACACACACACACACACACACACACACACACACACACACACACACACACACACACACACACACACACACACACATTATTACACAACAGCAGTAGTTGTGTTAAAAAAAAAAAAAAGTGGAGGATCAAATACTTTCTACAGCACACTGATAAAGATAAAATGGCACATGAAACAATGTTTAATGTCACACAGTTTGCTTAATTAGAACAAAATATCAAGCTTCCCTTGACGTCGCTTTTCCCAGCTCATTCCCAACAATGCTGGTCCTCACGACTCCTACCTGTCACTTAGGCTTTACCCTTAAAGAGTATAGTTCTTCGGAAGTCCTGCACCATTGGCAAAGGGTGAGACACGGTAAAAGCTCTGGAATTTGAAGGTCTGCAGAGAGACTGCATCGTCGGCAGTGCATAGTAATGTGACATATCCAGTAAAGATTACAGTGTGTGGTTTCTGTTGAACCCGTTCTGTAGTTCGACCTATGCAACATTTTTTTTTTTTTTTTTTTCACACAGAAAACCTACTTTGAGATGATGTGTATAAGATAAGTTTGTGTGACGAATTTGTCAGTGTTCATTGGTATATTTCAAACACATAAAGAAAAAAAAAAAGTTGATGGCTGTCAGAGTCTTATGTGAGTTTTGTACATGTTCGGAACAAATGTTAACACAACAATGTGTAACATATGCAGAGGAACGATGGATATGGAAGGGAACGGGGTGGTGGTGGTGGTTTTGAAAAGATAAGGTGATGGTGGTGGTCATAAAGTGGGGGAAGGGAACTCCTGTTATTTGCAAAAAAAAACCCCCAAAAACAAAAAAAAAAAAAAAAAACCCCCCCCCTCTCCTCCCTCCCATCCCCGCCCTCCCCGACCCAGAGCTACTTACAGAGTGTTTCTGGGCTGACAGGACCTACCCCAGGGAATAGTCCTGCCACAGACCCTGCCCCCTTGTTTGTCCCTTCCCCATCTCCTTTCTCACAACAGACAGAGAGGGAGAAGGGGATGACATATTCAGAACTAGCACAAGCCATAAGTGTCCGGTAGGTATTCCTAAAGAGGGATTGTGAATATCGATGATATGCTGACACACTGAGGGACTGCGAACAACAGACACCGGCGCCTCTGCTGGACAGCCCAAACAAACCAGTTGCCCGGGTGTGGGCTACTTCACCAGTCAAAGCAATTCAAACTATGTCCTCCTAGGGAAGAATTTATCAAACTGCTTAAGTGACACACTCAAACCTGTAGCACCAGGGCGCAGTGACTGGAGTTTGTGGCCTGTCCACTCCCTACTGCAACATGCAGGTAAAGCCCCCCGAGGTATGTGTATGCGTGTTAATGTGTACAGGCTCAGGTACTGGTGTGGTACTACGCTCTGGCGTGCTTATTTCAGCTATAGGAGTCACGTCAAGTGCAATTTACATAGCCTGGAAGAAATGTTCTTGGTCTTTGACAAAATGGAGATAACATATATTGGCATTCCTGAGGTGAAATGTTTCCATGACGACAGGTAAATGCAATTCTCCCCTGATATATAAACTGAAACATACTAGCTTTTTATTCTTTCCGTGCACTTCGTATTCCGTGTCAACAGAATTGCGAGTACCAAGTGGATATTCCGTTATTTTCAGTATTCAACAGCGACAACTATATTGTGGATTTCGAGAAGATCGCGTGACAAAGTTTATATGCAGACAGTCACATTCGAATCACAGAGTTTGAACATGTGACCACTGGAATTCTAAACCAGTTGATATTATATTTGCATCGAAAGTTGAAAAACATTGCAGTGTTTATCATGATGCATACAACGGTAAGCTCAAACTTTATTTATCTACGCTCCCTGACAATACCACAAATATGAAATTATCCGGTGGTTTGTTCAATTGTTCAGTTCATTTCTATTCCACGTTTCAACACCACCTGGACTGTAATCACAATGCACAGTGTGAAGACGGACGGGATGAAACAGAACACTGCCCCTTCAGCAATGCAGAGTGCCGGGGATTAGTAGCTTCACGACACAAGTGCTACACACACTGCTTAAACCTGAGTTCTTCTCCACATATGAGTGTGGTAAAATAGGTGGTAGACTAGGGACTGTCAAAACGAGAAAGGAGCAGAACGATGTTTTACATTTGTATAGGCATTGTGAGCGTTTTCGCGCGTTTGTAGGTCACACGACAGGTTGGACATCTCAGCCGTTTGCGTACAGCATTATTCCAATCTGGATTGACAAAACAGTTACGTACAGCCTGAATCACTTTTATTACACTTTTAGACGGTCGCCTACTAGGGAATACACAGTTGGATATATTTTCTCAATGGAACTTGAGTTTCTTATTGAACATAACATTCAGGCGTATCAGTACAAAATCGTATTATGTGAACTGACGGCACAGTCCCATGGTTCAATTGGTTTCCTCTCGTTGGCATTCGTGCATACGCCATCTCTTAATCCTCCGTTTGTGTATACTCAGCAGTCTTTATTTCTATGTCAGGACAATCACACAACTCTTCTGTCATGTGGTTATGATGGCCATGTAACAAGGCATCTAGATGACTACACTACTTTACATCTCGGTAGTGCACAACATACTGACACGCTTCGTTTTGGTGAAAGGTTCCTGTTCAGCTATGCCATGTTTACATGTGATAATGGCATCGGAACGGTGGATTACACCATTGTGTGTGATTTCAGACAGGACTGTCCAGACAGAAGTGACGAGTTATTCTGTGAGCATTCTTCCTGCCCTGGTTTTCTGTGCTCCAATGGCCAATGTGTGTTGCTTAGTCAGCATTGTAACCAGCACTCAGACTGCTGGGATGACTCAGATGAGATTGCATGTCCCAGTGCCCACTGGTACCGCCATAATCCCGATGAAAAAACGGGACAATTTAAAGCAACTGTTCTATATCAATCTGGATGGAGCAGGGTACTTCACTCATCAGCTGATGTCTCCTGATGAGCCATGCCCTCATAGCCATTATCGTTGTCAAACTGAATGGCTGTACTGTTTGCCTGTCTACACTCGCTGCAATGGAATGTTTGACTGTGTTGATGGAGAAGATGAGCAAGGCTGTGAAACCATGAGGTGCCCAGGGCTGTACAAATGTCAAGCTTCCAGAGTCTGTGTGCATGGAGAACATCTGTGTGATGGCTGGGGTCAGTGTCCACAGCGGGACGATGAAGTGGTGTGTGACTTCACCTGTCCACATGGGTGTCTGCGTCAAGGTCAGGTGTTGGTGTGCAACAGGCCGTTTTCTGCTGAGGCGTTTGCTCAGTTAAGATATGTGGACGTATCAGGCTCAAACATGACCCTGTCTGACTTCAACAACAAGATGTATCTGGTTCATTTAAATTTGTCCCATTGCTCACTTTACAACATTTCATATGTTAAGATTCTGAACTTGAAATATATTGATCTTGCCAATAACAATCTTAAACTTTTGAGTATGGCTATCTTGTTTGAACTGCCAAACCTGTCCGTTCTACGTTTAGACAGCAATCCTCTCAGCAACGTAAGAAATGAAGTCACAAATGCCATACATTATTCACTGAGACGAGTTGATATCTCAAAAGCTCATCTCAAATTTCTTGACAGTGAACTATCTTCGTATTTGCCCTACGTGTTGTTTTTAAACGTATCATTCTGTGCTATTACAAGCATCGGACAAAAAGGTTTTAAGAACATGCCACAGATCAAGCAGTTGGATTTACGGGGGAACATGATAGATAACTTTCCATTAGATATGTTTTCAAAGTCAGGTAATCTAGAACGCCTATTTTCACCGAATTATAGATTTTGTTGCAAATCCATGCTTCCAAGATCTCCACGTGAAAGTTACTGTGTTGCAACTCCTGCTGTACTCCCTTCATGTACAACATTAATACCAACTGATCTGTACAAGGTTTTCTTTTGGCTCATCGCCATCCTTGGTGTGTGGCTGGGAATTCACTTTGCGTTATAACTTCTTTCGTGGTTAGGAGACTTTTGGGAAGACAAATGATGAAGGCTGTTGTCAACTTGCAGTGCGCTAACATCTGTATGGCAGGTCACGTCAGCATTGTTCTGGCAGCACACTACCTGTTTTTATGGAACATACTTACAGAACGAAAAAGCGTGGACAGACAGTGTAGCCTGCAGACTGGCAGGGTTTCTGTCCTTTCTGTCCAGTGCAGTGACAGTGTTGATTCTGTGGCTCATCAATGTGTATCATGCTGTCGCGTTTTGGTTTCGTACACAATCATGGCTATTGAACGATCACTTCACAGTGACTGGCTGTGCATTGATGTGGATCATCGGAATCGCGTTGGCATCGATTCCCTTTCTTCCTGGGCTGTCTCACTGGGGCCTCCACGGTCAGTCTGGTCTGTGTCGTCTGGCTTTATTTGACGGCCAACAGTCCAAACAGAGTTTCTCATGGTTCACTGTTGCTGTGTCAGTCCATTTTACTTTGTGTCTAATGATCGTAGCTGGTCAAGGTATCATCTACAGAAAAACGCCAACACACGGGATAACACTCTGTGCCCCACACTGCGACCAGCGTATTCTTCTGTGCACGTGATGGGGAAAGTGACCGTCACTAATGCTGCCTGCTGGTTTGCATTGGGGCTGGTTGCAGCGCTGAGGCTGCATGGAGTTAGAGGACAGGATGAGGTCTATGATTCTATGGTGGTATTTGTGGTACCGTTCAGCTCTGGCCTTAATCCGCTTTTGTACCTGTGGGCAGTTAAGTCCCAGTATGCACGACTAGAACAGGAAGAGAGATCACTGCGCCTGTTACAATCAAAGTTAGGCAAGGTAGAGAGCAGGAACAAGTGCGTAGTAAGCTCGGAAAGAAACACACGGATCAAAACCTGAACAACTACGCCATTTCGCTGTCAAATGTATTTGTTGTTGATGGTGATGCATGTTTCCGTGTGTACTCTTGCGTTTGCGTGAGAATTCAACATGATCTTTTGAAAGCTTAAGCTATAGACGATAGTGTTTTAACGTTTGTGTTATAATAAATAATATGCTCGACGTCGTAAACAACTTTTTTTAAACGCATATCAGGGACTTCTTACTGATGAAAGCTTATGTAAGTTGCTGATGAAAGCTTATGTAAGTTGCAAACACTTGTGGGCCTGAATCCACGGTTTTTTTTTTTTTTTTTTTTTTTTTTTTTTTGCGTCACATTGCCATATGATTTCGAGGTAGGGACGTGGTCTTTTTCCTGTTCAGTATACATTCTTGTGTGCTAATACATTCTTTTGTTTGAGTGATTGATTGAATGATTGATAGATTAATAGCCTCTGTGCGTGTGCGTGCATGCGTGCGTGCGTGCGCGCGTGTATGTGTGTGTGTGTGTGTGTGTGTGTGTGTGTGTGTGTGTGTGTGTGTGTGTGTGTGTGTTGTTTCTCTGTTTGCCTGCCTCTTTCTTGTTGAAAGACTGCTGTGAAAACAGGTTGCCTTCAACAATACTGGTTAGATCTGCTAGAAGCAATATTCTCTCATGCACTTGTCAAAATCACCTAACAGACACAACACACCACAGCGCAGATTGCTGTGCAATTTTTTTGAGTAGTATTACTTTTTCATAGAGAAAGTGATCAGGTCCATGTTTAAGGATTGGAAGTCAATAGATAATGTGGGCAAGAGTGAAAACGGTTTTTTTTTTTTTTTTTGTTTGTTTTTTGTTTTTTTTGTTTTTTAATCTGTTCTTGCTCTGTTGTAAGGGAAAAATCAGGGCAATGAATTTAAGAGCAGCGTTTTCACTATTCTGCGGTCTACATGGCTTAATTTTAGATGTATAATAAAACATGAATGTTTTCAAACGACATTTTTCCGACTGAGGTCAGTTGAACATTCTCTTTGTTGCTTTACTTACATTCTGGCTTTTGAAGAGGTCAATCAGTTCTGGCATGACTCCAAGAAACTTACCCCCCCCCCCCCCCCCAGCCCCCAGCCCCAAAAATGGCATTCTGATGGCAACATGGAAGTGGTCTAGAACTGGCAAAACACTGGCATATTTGTGTTAATAACTATGCCTTCATGTTGCGGTAACTATCTTCTGCTGGCAAACCGGTAATGTGTATGTCAGAACTAGACCATTTGGGGGCATATGCTGTCCCAACATTTGCCATGATTAGTTTCAATGGTGCCAGTTCTAGGGCAATGCTGACGTATGTGTAGGACTGTCTTGGCTCTAAAAAGGATTCTTTTGGATGTGGGAGTGCTGAGCAAAAAAAAAAAAGCAAAAAAAAAAAAAAAAAAAAAAAAAAAAAAGAAGCCTACCACTTCCAAGGCTGTTATTGTCATGGATATGGCGGCTTCCTGTCAGTTGAACAGACGGTCAACAAGATCCGTAAAAATCACTGGATATATTATGAAAGTAAGTTGGGGTACAGCCCTGTCATGCAGTCTCAGACCACAACGGATATCCGTAGCATCATCCTCATCATTCTCATCCTCATCGATCTGGACTCTCTCTCTCTCTCTCTCTCTCTCTCTCTCTCTCTCTCTCTCTCTCTCTCTCTCTCTCACACACACACACACACACACACACACACACACACACACACACACACACACACACACACACACACACACACATACGCACGCACACACGCACGCACGCACGCACGCACGCACACACACACACACACACACACACACACACACACACACACACACACACACACACACACACACACACACACACACACACGCACGCACACACACACACACACACACACACACACACACACACACACACACACACACACACACACACATTCTGCAGACCATGGCGCCCTGTTTTTCATAGTGACCTCAGTGTCAATGTTCTTTGTACATCTATTAACTTGGTAGATGATTCCGTCGGAGTCGCTGATATCAGTGACGGAGGCTGTTGTTGGATGGATGTGGTGGCGCCCATTAGAGGGGGAGCCCACACACCCCAGCTCCACGACTGAGCAATCATTGTCGTTAGTAGGGGGCTTAGTAGGTGGTCTCCTGCATAGGTTGAATCAGAACATGCACAGCTAAATCCCACTGAAGTGACTCGGTGGAAGCGCAGTGTCTCCTCCGGTGGGTTGCCTCTTGATGACTTGATGACTGACTGCTCCCTGTGAATTGCCGGTGCCGGGGCTGCGGCGGGGCTGGGCCAGGCTGTGGCTGTGGACGGGAGAGTCGGAATGAGTGGTGTGGGTGCACTGAAGTGGCACAGAAGATGGGACAGAAAAAAAAAAAAAGTAGAAAACCAATTCCATGAGAGATCATACACCACAGGGGAGTTCCGATGCTTCACATTGTGAATATGAGTGGAAGCACCTGAAAGAACCCCAAGGTGCCTCAGATTTGCCATTGGCGAGTTCGCTTACACCATGGCCACATTTACCTCCTAAACGTCCATCACGTCAGAAAGACATTTAAGGGCTATTCAAGACCAGACCCTGTTTGGATTGATCCAGTGTGATGTTGAAATCCCCCACCTCATCCCCATGTCCACTTCGGGTTTACTGCAACCTGTCTTCAAAATCGTGCAAGTGTCCGTCAAGATATCGGGGACTACAAGAAACAGTAAGTGGAACAACGTCATTTGCTGACCTCGTCAAGACAAACGCTGATCGCCAGTCACTTTAGAAAGGGGACCCTGCTGGCCACACGCGTATTACTGTGGTGTGTGGACCATGGTCTTGAGGTGACTGACATCTAACGAGTCACGGAGTGTTTACCCAAGCTCTTCTTCAAAACCTCAGGTGTAAATGTTCGTTACCTATGTAGCAAAGACCTCACCGAAACCATCTTGAAGAGACAATGAAGCTCTAAGAAAACAGTGCGTGTTCACAGAGGCTTACCCATAAAGCCAAGCGTGGAGACGTCACCTGTGTGGCTCTACATCAGGTAGGGTCTACAGCCAACATGCTTTATTTCAACCTTTATCAACCTGCATGCAGGGTTAGTCACATGTTTTTAAACTGAGAACACAGGCGAAATTCGAAACATCTGATTTTGAATGAAAAAAAGATCTCAGGTGCGAAGTAAGGTCTGTGGTGATCTGAGATTGAATATTTCGTGAAAACTGCTAATGCTGATACTGCTGATACTGCGTCTTCTTCTTCTTCTTCTTCTTTCTTCTTCTTCTTCTTCTTCTTCTTCTTTCTTTCTTCTTCTTCTTCTTCTTCTTCTTTCTTCTTCTTCTTCTTCTTCTTTCTTCTTTCTTTCTTCTTTTCTTCTTCTTTCTTCTGCTTCTTCTTCTTTC
>JADBJO010004601.1:176830-186830 GCA_016801955.1 Conus betulinus
GTGACTGCAAAGTATGTTCTTTGTGTACTGCCTGTTGCTCGTGACTGCAACGTGTTTTTTCTTTGTGTGTTGCCTGTTTCTCGTGACTGTAAAGTGTGTTCTTTGTGTACTGCCTGTTGCTCGTGACTGCAAAGTGTGTGTTCTTTGTGTATTGCCTGTGGTATTTCTTTTGGCTTGTAAATTGATGAGTCCTCTTGTTTATTGTAAAAGCACAAGGAATCCAACTGACCAGCGTATAAATGTTCTTAATATTGATGACGATTATGATAATCTGAGGATATTATAATAGTGATAGCATGAAGTTTACAACGCCGTTGCAGGGATAGATGTCCAATGATTTCTAATACATACATATATATATATATATATATATATATATAATATATATATATATATATATATATATATATGTATATATATATATATATATATATATATATATATATATATATATATATATATATATATTGTTTTCATGTGTTTTTTTTTAATTTCTGGTCGCTGATAGGAACTTCCATTTGTGTCTGCAATTGTTAACCATTTCTATCCTAGTGTGTTTAGGGTTGCTAATTGTGGTTTGCATAGTATCATATATTTTTCAGTTAGACATAAATTACATCTTTTTGAAATGTTATTATATGATGCAGCTCTTTTTAAGATTTTCCAGGATATGTTGTAGTCTATTTTTATCTTTGAGTTTCCAAATATATTTACTCAATTCTGTTTGATTTTTGTATCTTTCTTTGTTAAATGACTGTTTATGATTTGCATATCTAGTTTTAAATTGGTTTCAGTGATACCTATATATGTTTCTTCAGCGTTCTCTGATTTTACAGTGGCTTGATATACAATATTACTGTGTAGGCATTTATTGTTTAGAGGGCACTGTTCTTTCTTAGTACAATTGCAAGATTTCTTTTCCTCACCCTCGTTTGTCTCTGTACTGCTTTTCATTTTGTTTGGTTAAATCAATGATGTTTTTGAGATTCGGCATACATGAGTATGATAATTTGATGTTGTGCCTGTTAAATATCTTGAACAGCTTGTGCTCTTTTGGGAAAGAAGATGTCAGAAATAATTCTTTCCCTACGTTTGTTTTAACTCTTCCATCGTATGGGGGGGGTTGTACCATATGATTTTCCTTTTCCTGTTCTTGTGTCTACACATATCATTTCCTGGGTCATAGTGTAATTCTAGTTATAGACACTTTGGTGTAACGCTTCTTGGTACTCAGCTGCAGTGTTATTAAATACTGTTTCATTATATGACAGATTAGATAATCTCTAGTTTATGCCTCTAGGTATTGTTTTCAGTATGGAAGGTGGGTGATTACTTTTGATGTTTACATAAACAGGTGTGTCATTTGTTTTTTTTGCATATGGTTTAAATGTATGTTGGTTGAGGTCTAACGTATTGTCTAAATAATTCACTATCTTTTTGTTTGCTTCTGTGCTGATTTTTAGATTTTGATCGTGGAAGATTTTGCACATTCTTTTTTTCTTATTTTCAATGTTTCTAGGACTATCGCGCTCAATGCAGCGAGGCCATCATCTCTGTACAGTCCAATTTGTTTCCCCAAGTTTTTTTTTGTGTGTGTTTTTTTTTAATGTTAGGTAGCATAAATAGTTCGACAAGTTCGCAGGTTTCCGCACTATCATACGATCCCATAGTAACATCAAAAGTTTGAACTTTTCCTGGTGTTCTTGGTTCAAGTCTCGTTTTTGTTGTGGAGTAGAGTTTTCTTCGTATGGAAAATGATTTCCATTTCCAACCCTGATATTTCAGTGTATTTGTTGGCAAATTTTATAGCTTTGTTGTATGGAAAATGATTTCCATTTCCAACCCTGATATTTCAGTGTATTTGTTGGCAAATTTTATAGCTTTGTTGAACTGCACCAGCAAGAAACAGCGCTGTAGATTTTAATGCTTACATTTTTAATGAAATTTTTAACAGATGCCGCTCCCAACTCGGTTGAGCACTTTTTTTGAAATTGTTGTTGGTTAGTAAACACCATTATATATATATATATATAGCTGCTCATGAATATTTCTTTTCATGACAAACTTTTGGATTTGTCATTGGGGTACAAAGTTCTTGAAATTTAGGGCCCATTCTGTGAGCACGTACATCATACAAGACGTAGCTCAGTCACAGTGTATGATAGTTTCCCAGAATGATTTGCCACAACTAACATGTGCACTGCACACAGATCACACGATTTTAAAAGTTCACATTTGTTGCCTTTTTTTTAATTGAAACATTGTCCGATACTTTAAAAGTGTGAAAACTGTTTGAACCGTACTAGTAATTAGTCTTTTCTTCATATTACACCCCACACACACACACATATATATATATATATATATATATATATATAATAAAACAAGTGCAAGTTTATAATTCTTCTATCATTACAGCGATGACTTGACGAAAACTAAAATTCTAAATTTAAATTCAAAACAAAGAAAAAAAAGGGTGGGGTGCGGGTGAAGTTGAAGAAAATGGGGAAAGTATATCTAATCAAAGAGATACAGCTGATTATGTCTGTGCTCTTGGCGTCATGTAGAGGCACACCACAGTCCGTAATTCTGTGGTGTTCACACCACCAAGGGTTCAAAAAAAAGATCCCAACAGCACCCCCAAAACAGCCAGCGAAAGGTAGTAGAATAAAACAAAACGAATGTGTGGAGAGGAAAAAAGTTGCTGAAAAAAACTGAAAAACACTATGCAAACAGTATAAAATGTAGGGGACAATCTTTGAGCCTATGCTTGAGGATCCGTTTAAGGATGCAAGGGAGATCAAAAGATACGGAACAGTCTGAGTGGTCAGCTCTGCTGTTCAATAACCCAAGCATTGTCAGCAGCTAAGAATTGTGCAGAACAACCTTTACTTGGATCTCCTAAGAGATGTAATCGCCCACTGACTGATGAAACAATATAGTGCTGAACAATTAAGTAGTGGGGAAAAACAAGTGCAGGTTAAACAATTCTTCCATCATTATAGTAATGATATGACAAAAGGTTTGAAATCCAAATACAGAAAAGGGGGGGGGGGGGGGGGGGGGGGGGGGGAGGGGGGGGGGGGGGGGGGATTGAAGATGAAAAAAAAAGGGAAAATGCCTTCACGAGGGATTACAATGGTTCCCTAATGCAGCTAGTGAAAACGGGTTTCATATTTAGGATATATTTTCTTAATTTCATGTTCCCGTTTCTTCATCTTTAAAACGCCCCCCCCCCCCCCCCCCCCCCCCCCCCCACCCCCCTTTTTTAGTTCAAATCTTTGCCAAGTCATTACTATAATGACATAAGAATTGTTAGCCAGCACTTGTTTTCTCCACGACTTGATTATTCAGCATTGTATTGTTTGGTCAATCAGTGGAAGGTTGCATCTTTTAGGAGATCCAAGTAAAGGCT
The DNA here is from genome assembly GCA_016801955.1 of Conus betulinus. Classification (NCBI taxonomy): domain Eukaryota; kingdom Metazoa; phylum Mollusca; class Gastropoda; order Neogastropoda; family Conidae; genus Conus; species Conus betulinus. Next base: position 180,246 of record JADBJO010004601.1, read on the forward strand.
GTTCTGCACAATTCTTAGCCGCTGACTAATGCTTGGGTTAGTGAACAGCAGAGCTGACCACTCAGACTGTTCCATATCTTTTGATCTCCCTTGCATCCTTGAATGGATCCTCAAGCATAGGCTCAAAGAATGTTCCTTTCCCATTGAATCCTGTCATTGTCTTCAGGTGTTTCAAAGCAGTCGGTCCCCCTTGGAGCCAGCGGTGGTCGGAGCATTTGGTCAAAAAGCCTATGGCAGCGTGCCAGTCACTCCTGGTGATCGCTTCCATTCACGTCTGTTCATGATGCCCGTAGCCCAGCCATCCACAAAGGGCTGCATCAGGCTGGTGTCTTTGGTGAAGTCGACTCTTGAGTGCTGGAGATCAGTCTGTTTACAGAGACACTAACTGGAACCATTTACTGTCAGATTAACATTTTGTCGTACTGACATAAAACATTAATGACAAAACAAAATAATACCTGTAACACCTGGTTGAAGCGTCTGAAGCGTTTCTCTCTCTCTCTTACAGACACACAGACCACCACCACCACCCAAACCACACCACCCACACACCACACACACACACACACACACACACACACACACACACACACACATACACACACACTAAACCCTTTTAACACATTTTCTATTGCATGCCTGCATCTGAAACCCTCTCCTGTAGAATTGCCTTCAGCCAGAGAGAAAACTAAACCAGATAAAGGGACTGGGGACTGACTGCTAGGAAGAAAGGGTGGATTCTTTCTTCTCTACATTCTTTCTGCGTACGCAGGCTGATACACCTGTGGACACTCCCTGTATAGACAGGCAAGGATTAATCCCATCTATCCAAAAAAGGGGGTGGGGTTTTGTGTGTATGACCGTTTCTTTTCTTTTTTTTTTTTTTTTGTTGTTTGTTTGTTTGTTTGTTTGTTTTAATCCTGTCATTAAATCAGCCATACTCCAACTTTCGGGGAAGGTGCATGCTATGTGTAACGTGTCATCCATACCACGGCCAAACTGGCCTTCTCTTCCGAAAGTTGTTGATGGGATTTACGTGTTTTGCAAAATGTTATTTGCGCGTTCACATACGAAACACGCGGAAAGGGTGGATGAAGATGGAAAGGAAGGAAGAAAAAGAAGGTAGAAAAAAAAAGTCTCACATGTCATAAGGCGTTTACAGAAGTGGATAACATGGGGAAAACCATCACATGGGGTTAGGAAAAAAAGGATAGCTTGAAAAGTGAAAGGATAGTTAAAAAAAAAAAAAAAAAGAAGAAGAAATGAAAGGAATGAAGATGGAGGTGGGGTGAGCAGATGGAAGCTGGAAGAGAGATGGACGAAGAGCACAAAGGCAGAAGAGAAAGATCGACGTTCAACATGCAATGAAATCAACGCACCAAAGAAGTCGAAGAGAACTAGGATCTTAGGCTAGGGAAAGCCAGGGAAAAAGATGGTAGATGGTACAGCAGAGAGAGAGAGAGAGAGAGAGAGAGAGAGAGAGAGAGAGAGAGAGAGAGAGAGAGAGAGAGAGAACCAGCCAGCCCAGCTAGGCAGACAGACAGAGAGACTGAGAGACTGCGAGACAAGAGACAGAGTGAGATTGATGGTTTCATTTACAAGGGCAACAGATAAGCAAATATATTTTTTTTTTTTTGCATCCAGCCCTTGCACCGCTGTGGGACTAAGCGAGACTAGCTACTAAACCTTAATCAAACGAACATGCCTCTTAAAAAGATACATCAAAATGATGGATGAGTTGTTTCTCCATCACCGTCGAAGGAGAGAGAGAGAGAGAGAGAGAGAGAGAGAGAGAGAGAGAGAGAGAGAGAGAGAGAGAGAGAGAGAGAGAGAGAGATTTACACATGTCACGAAGATAAGGAAAGTGGGAAAAGGTATGTGTGAGTGGGTGGAAGGTGGAGGGGGCGAAAGGGAGGCTAAAAGAAATCCTCTTTCTACCTTCTTCTGGTTAAACAAACAATCTCATGATAAGTAGTGGTAGTCTCTCTCTCTCTCTCTCTCTCTCTCTCTCTCTCTCTCTCTCTCTCTCTCTCTCTCGACTTTCAACACAGGTCGTATGTCACATCGCTCCGTCTTTCTTGATAATTTATACGTGTTTTGGTATTTGTGATCATCATGACATTTGACAGCAAATAGTATCTACCTACCAGCTAGATATTGTCAAAATTTGAGGCGAATTGCTTCATTAATGTGGAAATATTTGAAATGCAACTTTTTACATTGATTTTCATCATATCCAGTAGTGGAACAGTTTTCATTGTTCTCAAGTGTAGTAACAGATCATGTGAACACAATGTTCACAAGTGTCGTCACGCAGATTAACACACTGGCTGTGTGCTGTTTTTTCTGTTGTTGTGCAAAGATGTGTTGACCAGAACCCGGGCCTGAAGACAACATTTTGCACTTAGTTGACTGGAGATTTGCGCAGATCATGCAGAGCTTTCATCTTCACTCATCACAACTGAACTGGCTGATTGAAAAAACATTCCAAGGGCAAGAACAAATCTTACGCCGCTTAAATTCAGGATTAGTTCAACTGAAATCAAAAGTGAAAAAAAAAAAGAAAGAAATAACAGAGTTGCGGGAAGATAGAGACAACATTGTTGATCGATTTGACCGCTTGGAAGAAAACACAGAGGCTCTTGAGATCGAGTCAAAAAAAAATGCAATATAAAATGTTTGGGCATCGATGAAACAAATAAAAAGAAATGCGCTGTCTTGCGAGGATCTGGTGGCAGGTATTCTGAACTTCCATTCTGGTGAACATGAGTGGGGTCCATCTGACATCGAACGTGCTTTCAGACTGGGAAGCCCTCATCAGAACAACAAACCACGCCCACTGTTATACAGTTCTCCCACTGGAGAGACAAGATGTACATTCTCAAGAACAGAAAAACTTCGTGATGAACTCAGGCGAAACGAAACAACAATCAGGGTGACAACAGACATCACAACAAGACAGCAAGAACAGTTGAATTTCCATAGACACCAGGGAAAAAAAACAGCCTACTGTTACAACGGAAGGCTCCATGTGTAAGACAGACAGCTAGTTTATAGAAGGTACCCGTTTTCACACAGTCACCAGTCTTACAGTTATCAAACACAGAAGGTGACCAAAACTCCCTGTCAAGTGACGATTGGCCACAACTACAACACTATGGACGTGACTACCGCAAGAAGGTACAAGATGAAGGGAGACAAGAATACCGGAGAAAACCTGTGCTGGGGATACCAGGGAGACATCGCTACAACCCCAGTTTCAACAACCAAGACTACAGACCAGGACTCGGTAACAACCAGGAATCAGAGGAAAGAAGAATGTTCGGACAAGACGAAGGTAGGAATTTCAAACGTTTTACCTAGACAGCAGCAACAAACTTCCAGCAAGCAACGATTTCCAGATGAAACCCCCAGGCATTCTGCAATACCTGTGGCTCCAGGCTGGTCTTCATACAGTGGAGCTGTACAACGACTCTCGGGGCCAGAATGGGGGGATTCAAGAGCCTTCAACAGACCCTGGACCAGAGACCATGGAGGCAGTCATCATCGGCAAGAACGTGACACATGTTATGGTTATGGCAGTCATGCTACTGACAAAAGTAGCGACCAAGTCAATGGGCGCAGCAAGCAAGGCAAAGAAAATCTCCACAGCGGAAGAGCCGTCCACGAAAGTGAAGACATGTTGGAAATTTGTGTGCACACCACAGACAGCATTGAATCACAGAATGATGAAGTCGAGGAGGATCCACTTATCACCCCAGTGAGCAGTGCCTCTGAACAGGTTTCCAAAGCTTCAGCCATTGGACAAAGTGATGCAGTTGCCGGAGATATGGCAAGGAAGAAGACGAATGAAAAAAAAATAATCTGGGCGGAACAAGGGGTGATCAAGCTGAACACGAGGATCTGGAGGATACGGGGAGCAAACTTTCGCAGACAGGCCCATCAGAATCACGTCCAACACAGGACACAGTCCCAGTACAACCCTTCCCCACAAGTAGAATGAGATCAGCACTCAGACTCTCTCTTCTGCCAATTCCAGGAAAAAGTCAGCTTCCAGAACCAGTCAGCAGAATGAGAAGCAGACTAAAAAGTCATCTGGGAAACAGTGTTCTAAGAAAAGGACTTCCAGCACCCAGAGACAACAGCCAGAACAGCATTGTGGACAGTTTGAAACGCGTGCAGTCCAGAGAAGGCAGTCACAGTGATCAGGAAAGAGGGCATACAAGGACCCGAACCCAGCGCAAATCTCCCTCCAAATAGGACATGGGCCGGAGCAAGCTAGAAGCTAGAAATAAACAAGCAGAAGATGCCAGGGTAGAAAGCATGAGGACGAACATAAAGAGAAAGGTAAACATCGCTGTATGTTGAATGTAAAGAGTGGTAATGCAAAGTTTCTAAATTTTAATGCAAATGGTCTGTTGTCTAAATTAGAAAATAACGAGTTCATACAATATATTAAATCCCACGATTTTTTGTTTCTTTCACTGAAACTTTCATTGGCGAGAATTTTTTGAGTCCATACTTTTTTTTTTTTTTCTGACTACGTTATTTATAACTCTAGAGCAAGTAAGCTATCCCACCAAGGGAGGAATTCGGGTGGTGTCATTGTTTAAGTTAGGAAGACGTTTTCAAATTTTGTCAAGCAGGTGGATTATGAAGCTGAAAATGTGATTGTTCTTGATATTGACAGGAAACTATTCAATGCTGACAAGAACATGTTTTGGATCTGTACTTATATGTCCCCCATAGATTCCACTGTCTGGAGAATCCGCAACAATGGGTTTGGTATCGAGTCTCTAGAGCAATGTTTTCTTGATTTATATGAGTTGTCCGATTTTCATATTCTGTTATGCGGGGACTTAAATGCAAGATCAACGTCAAAAAACAATGCTGGTGTTGACATTGATGAAAACTTGGATGATGAAAGCTATGGTCAGTCACCATGTGGTAGAGTATCACAGGATGAGGCTCTAAACGTGTTTGGTGAACAGTTGCTAGAACTGTGCAATTTCTCTGGGCATTTGTGTTCTTAAACGGCCTATCAGAACAATGTTTGGACGGTAGCTACACTTTTATATCCAGCACAGGGTGTAGCACTGTCGATTATTTTTTGTTATGTCTCCTATTTTGCTGGGGGGTTTTGAACAATATGTCTCTTATTGTTGAAGACTCTACTGAATCAGACCACTTACCGGTTGTTCTTTCTATCCCATTGGCAGTTTCCTGCAATTACGTCAAACGGGAAATGATTTCAATTGGTTTATTGAATAGCATGTATGGGACGAAGAAGGTGCTCTCACATCCCTTGAAAACCTGGGAAACGCTAACACGAGAGCTAATATACAGATGACTTTTTCCCTAGTAGAAAATGATGTTGATGGTGCATTAGACATTTTTGTTAGGTCCTTATTGTCTGCTAGCAGTCCAATGTTATAAAAAAAAAGTTTATCCAAATTCTCTTTCAAAGTCAGCAGAGTGGTTTGATGATGAATGTCGACAAGCAAAGAAGAAGTACAGTAGGAAACACTTAGGATCTTCAGAAATAGTAGGAAAGAAGAAGCTCGTGTGGAGCATGTGCAAGCAAAAGAAAAAAGCATAAGAATTTATTGAAATTAAAAACAAGAGGTTTTTAAACAAAAACAGGCTGAAATACTCTCTCATCACCATTCCTCCAAGTTTTGAGAGAAAAAAATATCGGCGATGGGGTGTGGGAAACAAAAGTCAAAATGTATAAATAAACATTACAATAGGTAAATGGCTAAGGCCATAGTGATTCATATTCATAAAAAAGGGGGATATACATTAATCAGTTTATAATCACAGAGGAATGTCACTATTAAGCACAATTTCTAAATGTTACAGTTCTATATTGAATAAGCGTCTCTAACGCATGGCTTGAAGCTAATAATATGATTTCTGAGAGTCAAGCTGGCTTCCGTAAGAAATATTCTACGATTGACCATTTTTTTTTTCTCTGTATTCTGTGGTGCAGAAATGCTTGACTCAGCGTGAAAAACAAAAACAACAACAAAAAAAACAACAACAACAAAAAAAACACTATATGTAGCTTTTGTCGACATGATGAGCTTTTACAGTGTAAGACATGATAAGCTTTTACAGTGTACTAGAAGTCAGGGTATTAAAGGACTTTTTTTTCTGCGCGCTTTACAACCATTATAACTCTCTAATATCTTGTGTAAGGTCAAACTATACGTACTCTGACTATTTCAGTTGCCCCAAGGGGGACAGTCAAGGATGTGTTTTAAGCCCAACACTGTTTGAAATCTTTATCAATCAGTTGGCAACTCATATGAATGAGAAAGGTAGACATGGTATTCAACTGTTACCCAATATCATGGAATTATTCATTCTGCTCTTTGCAGACGACGATGTGGTTTTGTTGTCTACAACTACAGTCGGACTTTCAAAACCAATGAAATATACTGCAAACATGTTGTACAAATATGAAAGTAGATGTCTATATAGATAAGACAAAATTATGGTGTTTAGAAAAAGGAGGATTGGATTTCTTGGTAAAAATGAACAATGGTTTTTCGACAATACCAAGTTTAGAGTTGTCAACAC